>VZTU01008260.1:582-65118 GCA_013400835.1 Zapornia atra
TTAATCGTTGCTAATTATAATATCACTGAGGTAATTACAATAGATTTTGATTGTCTCATTTTCACACCAGAGGAGGGCACAATACTGGCTTTTCTCTTAATACATATTTGTTTTTAGAGAAGAGCTGACAATTACAATAATTGTAGTCACAGCATGAAACTTTGTTTTTAAAGAAAAATTTGTCTACATGTCACACAGAATAAACCCATCTTTTTTGTTTTGTTAGGTGCAAATTAAAGACATATTAATTGCTTTGTTCGCTGTAACAATGCAGAGATCTTCTTATGCAAGCACAACTAATTCTGTCAGTGTCACATCACTTGGAGAGTATGTAACACCCAAAAGGCAAATGGCAGGATGAACCACCACAGTGGTTAGTATAGATGTCTCTGAAGAGAATATTTTCACCAGGAGGGTAACAATGAGCAGCTGTTTTTCCACTCTGGGATCCATTCAGATAAAGTAGCAAGAACCAAGACAACTGGACCAACCACAAGTCTAACTGGGTTTAAGCTTCTCTGACTTCACTTGAGTCTCTGCAGCAGCTTCCAAAGTGCATCAGATGAAAGGTTCAGCATCCTTTGACTAGCAATGTGCAAACTTAAAATGCTCCAGAGGCAGATACAGGAAATGTGAGGGTACAGAGTACCAGGCACAGCCCTGACCTGAACATAGGAATGGAGATATACCCAGCTCTGAAGTGCTGTCACATCATATGCACCATGAGGAACTACCAATGGAAAAGAGCCTTCCTAAATCACCCTCTCAAAGGTCTGATCTTGATAAGTAGCATGAACTATTTATCTTTTGTGATACTCCTATACTCCTAACAAAGATTAAGGCATAACCTATGGTTTAACCTCACAAAGTTACACTTCACCTTTACAAAGTTCAGTTTATCCCGCTCTCTTGTTTATATCAGCAAGGCACTAGGCATTCCATTACATGACTTGAAGCTGAGGACTGGGTAGCAGTGCTCTGAGAACAGGACTTTAATCCATTCTACCACACACTTGCTCGACCAAAGCTGTAATACCTACCCCTGCCAGCCTAAGGCGTCTGTAAAGTCATACTTGATGAGCAAGACAAGAAATGCAGCTCACATCTACAAATGCTCTTTGCCAGGTCTAAATAACCACGGGGTAGCAGCATGTCTTAATGCATTTGCCTCTCTCCTGGAGATGTGAAAGCAAGCTAGATAGGTAAACTCCCCTAGCTCTAACAAACAGAAAGAGGATGTAGATGAGCACTAGTGTAAAAATAAAAACAGATCCTGACAATCTGAACTGGAAGATTTTTGTCTAACAATACAATGATTCTGGGTTTGTACTATTTAAAATTTTCAGTAAGAAGAACATGATTTGCTACTATAACATGTCATTAATGTTTTCCAATTGTATTCTCACCATCTTACCTGCTTATGTGGTATCAAAATGTCACAAACCTTTCAAAGTGGTATTGCCTGTTTTCTGATGAGAAAATCACTAGTATGGAGGCTACTTCAGATGAGTATCCCATCAGGCTAGACCACTACTACAAAAATTCAAACTCTTCTGGTTTTTCTTTGGTCTTTCTTCTACTCTTTCCAGACTGAAAGCAAATAAAACAGCTGGAAGTTATCCTCTCTTTACAGCTTCAAAAGAGACACATCTTTATGGATACATAATTCTGCCCATGCCTGACAAAATTTGGCATATGACTCCAAGCAGCTATATCACATTCTTCTGTAATCCATGCAGTAACTAGTACACCCTCTCCAACACAACATTTTGCTTACAACTTCTCTGTGTTTCGTTGTAGCCACTAACAGAGCTGAAATTGTTCTGCTACATGCTGTTGAGCACATCACAGATCACCTGAAAACACAACTCAATGGGGGGTGTTTCCGAGAAGACAGGAATTACACAACTCTGTATCCCTATCTTTGAAGTACACTTTAAAATGCTTTACTGGACCTGGACCATATTTATCAAGTCTTTGCACAATCAGGCCTCAAGGACCTAAAATTTAGTGGTGAATGATGTTTTTGGGTTTCACTAAATTCAAACAAGGTGCCCAGGCCCTAAACTTTAATGTAAGAACTCGTATGGATTAGCACAAGCAATGAAACGCTAACGCATTTCTCTTTTCAAAAACAAAGCAAAACAAAAACCTTTTATCTTTTAATCAATGTATGTAAAATATATATGACCTGAGTCCATGACAAAGACATCCTGTTACACTGCTCTTAATGTGTTTTGCAGTAGTCATTTTTCCTTATTTCATGGAAAAAAATAAGAGAGTAGATTTGAATTGCTTGCTACTTCAGGAAACCTCTACCTGTATCATAGGAATTAATGTTTGACATTTATACCTGTGTTACACGTGAATATTTGCCACCAAAGACAAGCTAAAAGCAGAGAGTAGCTACAGATTTTACATACCAAGTTAATTAGCAATTCTTACCAAACAGAGTGTATCTTTTCTTCTCAGGGTTCAGCTTGGTCTCTATTAGACATATTTACGGGAAAAGTCAATGGATAAGACATTAGAGGCCAACCTCAAAGTCAGAATAAAGCAACCATAGACCTTAGAGAAGTGCTTTATTAGCCAAGAATTGGTTGGTTATTGATTTCGGTCTATGTCTCTGGTCACAATAGCACTTACCCTAATTTTTCTAGTGTAAATATAAGTAAATTTGAATGGGTGTTGTTGAAAACAATCTGTAAATCTACATTTTGTGGTTTATGTTGTAATTGTAGTTACGGGAAGGTTCAATATCTGGAGCATGGTAAGGAGACAAGGCTGTGGCATGGCAACCTCAGCTCTGCAAATATGTCCTGAAGCACTTTCTCAGAGGTTATTAAAATGACTAGAGCTATCACTCTGCTTAGAAGCAGAGAAACCACATGGGTACTCATAAGAAAGGAACTGAGAAAAAAAACACTGTAAAGAGAAATGTTATGCATTTAACTTCAGCTTTTCTTTTCACTGAGGTCAACCAGATAATTAAGCAAAACAGATATGCAGAGTTTCTTTACTTTTCTGCAGACAAACATTAATAAATTACTGCTTGCCTCAGCACTACTATGCTTTCTTTCCTATATTGTCTTCTTTTTATTTAGTTTCATCTTTAAGATTTATTTTGAGATCATTTTCAATTTACTTCATGGTCTACGGCATAAGACCTCTCTTCTATTTGTCCTATTGGGAACACCTGTCTTGATCATACTTCTATTGGGTTAATGAGGGTTAATGGCTATTGTATTTCAGATTGGTATTACCAAGCAAATTTCAAGTGGAAATACAAAAAAAAAAAAAAGACATGATAGCTGTATCTGCTGCAGCACTTGTCTCCATTTAGTCTAACCCTGAATAGACTATCACATTGTATTAATTTTTTTTAAATTGCATACTTACTGCAATATACAGTGGGAATTTTCACTATCACTGTTATTTCCTTCCAAAATTCTCATTGTTACTTGGAATCAATAAGACTTTTATTTACTTCACACATATTGAGAGAGAGGCAAAAGACTATTTCTCTGCCAAATCATTGAAAACACAATACAAAAAAGGAATGGAACTTTAACTTTCATATTTCATCCCCCTGCCAGCAGCAAAGGAAAAGTTCTCTCTGACTCTAGACCTGGCCTGCAGCATCCATTTCTCCCTGGAGCAAAAGGTATGTGCAACCAAAACCATAAGCTGAGTCTACTCCTTATTAAAAACATAAGCTGAAGCCACAAATTACCACTGCACTGCCCCACAACTAAACATCACCACTGCTCATCTAGTCTGGACAAAATTAAATCCTGTCTGAAACACACTGAGTTAGAAAACAGAGCTATCTGTTTAATTGACATATGATATGTCTAAATCAGCTCAGTCGTCTGTTTTCTGTTCCTGCACTACTACCTTTTCCCCATTGACTTGATAACTTCCATCCTACTTGTGACTGTTATGTTGCACTGAAACTTTTGTTTAACTGGAGGTTGACTGTGCAGGAGACAAGGTTTTCCCAGTGGTTAGAAGTTGGACTTGAAAACCAGGATTTACCCTAGGGAAAACATAAGGCAGTTTCTCAAGAGTCAAAGTCAAAATTCGTCATTACTGCTTATGTTTTCTCATGCCAAGCTCATCTGTCTCAAATACAACTGAAAACTAATCATAAGATTTCTCTTACAGGTGATCTGATATTACATTGATGAGCAATGGGAAGACCACCCAAAAGATGTCACACACTAGTGCCAGAGAAGAACCAGAAGCAAGCCTGCTTTACATTCTGAAATACAAAGCACCTTTTCATTCCTCCCCACCTGCTCCTGCATAAACCACTACTAGAAACCACCAGCAGTAGCTGAAGTGGCTCAGACTTGCACATGCATCTCTCTCATCATTAAAAATACTGATCTAACTTTAAAAAAAAATCTTACAGTAAGATTTTAATTTGGTTTGCGTTGTTGGACATAAGCATTGGAGTTTTTTCATTTGTTTGTTTTCCTGAATAAGCTCTTCATTCCTCATCAACAGGCTATGTAGTTCTTCAAAGTCTATAAAGTAGACAATAAACAACTTCTGAATAACCCGAGCAGACTGTAGATCAAGTTATAATGAAAATCTACCAAATTCCTGGATGTCTGAGTGCAATTCCAACTTTGTATTATTTTTAAAAAAACCAAACACAAACAAATTTGTAATTTTAAGTTCATTAAACAACCCTCAAGGCCTCTCTAATTAGCACAATCTTCTGCATTTTCTTGCTATGAATGCTTCAATGGAAGAGCTAGTTTAAGAGTTTCCCATCCCATGCTCCCTCCTTCCCTGCTGTTCCTCCTGCTCCCCAGTAACTCCCTTACTCATGCTAAAGGAATCCTTTGTACAATGTTGCTAAATTTAAAAAAAAAGGATTAAAAAAAAAGCATGATTTCACATATCTGGACTATGCATTGGTTCAAAAAGACCTAAATTTGCCCATATGAGAGAGCAACAGTGACTTAAACCAGCTTTGTCATCAAAAGATTTGTAACATGGAACTACACCTGAAGCAAGTTTAGAGCTTAATTAGTGGCTGTTGTGGAGCTAAAATACTCCATAACTTCATTGATCATCATTATTATTGTTCCTCTGTATCTTCCAGTGTAGTGAAAAACCATCTGGTCTTGAGACTTGTTAATGCCAGTGAAACCAAAAGGAATGAAGGGAGCTTAATATCTCACAAACGGCGCTGCTTGTACCCAGAATATGGTGCTACATTGCGTCACTAGTAGATATTGTTGACGAGTTGCAAAATAGTATTTATAGTTATTCATGCAATGCAAACGCAGAACTCTTTCTCTGTCTGCATTTCTAATGACTGTTAGGAGACTATGGATGAGAATAATCACAAAACCTGAATGGAGATAATAAAACCAATAGTGTTCAAGTGCTGAAACAAAGAGAATCCCCAGTGGGGCAGTGATCTTCTGAATGACTCAAGTAGTTCTGCACAAGCCTTTGAATTTCACTTTGACGTTTAAATGAAGAAAGGGAGAGAAAAGCACAGGCCAATTTCATTGATTGGTGTAACTCGGGAATCTAACATAAAAGCATCGGGATGACTCACAACACATACAACATCTAAAACCAAACTCCACTCTCTTCTATTCCCATTTCATTAAAATAACCTCCTATTTTCTTCTGTTATAATATTGTATAAATCGTGTACTCTGGTTTGAAAAACCCCATGCAGTGGGTTCAAACAGAGCTTGCTTTATTGGATTTCATTTGGGAGGGGAGCAACAGTGCCTAAAGCACTTAAAAAAAAAAATCAGTGTTTTTAGCTGAGAATTAGCCAAGCTGGGATTTTAAAAGCTCACAAACTCACTGCTTTCTCCTTCAAAAAACAAAAATTCAGCCAAAACGTCTCGTCAGAAGTGGGGGATCTGCAGGGCACAGAAGTGTCTACGACCATCTGATCTACAATCCATGGTGAGGAGCCTGTGTGTTGCTCAATGCTGTGTTCCAGTAAGCCAAACTCCAGAAACACTGTGCAGCGGAAATCCTCATGCAACACCAAGTTGCTATACAAGCTCTGTACCTGTGGGCTCTAATAATAAACATTTTTTGCCACTGCCAGCATGCATCTCCTTGTGGCATTGCCATGTTTTGTTGATAAATTGTTCCAGTCACACAGACAAAATTAGATGCTATTTCAGAGAGATCAACTGTCACCTATAAACCAGCCCCCAATTCTCCTGTTGAAACACATCCTGTGAGCACCCCTGATGGTTCAAATTGTTACCAAGCATCGAAGGAGGACAACATACATTATTAGATGCTCTAGTTCCCTGATACTCCAAGAACTCATGCCTGCTTGCAAAATTTAGTGGTAAATGTTACTTTGCCTATATTGCACTTCAGAAGAGCCAAGAAGCGAGAAAACAAAACAAAAAATCCACTCAACTCATATGAGAAGAGCAAATTCTGTCATCATCTCTTTTCCCAACCATGCAGGCAAGGTCAATGAAAATGTATCAGCTCTTTAGAAGAAGTAATCTGTGTCACAGAGTCTCTGCAGCTTATGCCTTCCCTTCGCTTACATGAACACAGTTTATAAAGTTGAGGCCTGAGTGACTATGCATGAGCCAGGCATGGTCTGGAGACCAACGATATGGTCATGCTCTCATAGCGTCACATCTGAAGTACAGGACTGATTCTTTAGAGACTTTTAGGACATAACATCACAGATTGCAGAAGAGAGCAAGAATATATTTAATGAGGAACTTTACATACAGGACACATCCATGGTTTTAATCTCTTATGAATATAAATATTTGACTTCCACGTATAGTTAGATGCAAGGGTATTGCACTCCTACGCTGGATGATACTCCAATGCACCCAACTTTTCTCAAGAAAATGTTACACTGACCCCTTCCACCACACACACATGCATGTATTTGAGAGCCTTTGCTTATAGTTTTATATTTTAAAAAATGGCATTTTAAATGAAACGAACAGAGAAATGGATGGCCTAGAGTCATCACAGTGCCTTGGTAGCTTCAGCTGTTTAAAAAGTGACACACAGGATCTGAGGCAAAGTGCTACATTGTTTCTAAGCAGACAATCCATTCTAAAGAGAGTGCACCACATTAACTTATGAAAGGCCAGACTATGAAATCATTACAGCAAGTGTCTTTGCTTTACTTTTTGACTGATAACCTTCATCATTAAAATTAATGCCAATGTAAAGTCAAAATTGTACCTATTAATACAACTCTAATTGATACTATAAGTAGACAAAATCTCACTATGAATACAATCAATTCTGCACAGATCCTGTTTTTTATTGACTGTTTGGTTCACTGGGGATAGTACTTTTTAGCATCACTTTTATTATTTTTCAGGAGCGATGCCACCATATAGGTCTGAGGCCCGAGGGTATTTGGCAATTTCATTTAGACTTCCTGTGACTTTCCCAACATACAGCGCCAATATAGGAGGATGCTGTTAGTACACAGTCCCCTTGGGTAGCTAGTTATGAAACTTGAATTGCTGCACTTAAGCAAGCCTGTCAGAATGCTTGGCCTCCTAGACACCATGGCTCCGGCTCCATCTACAAAACTTTAAGTGGCACTTGCTAAAAGTATGGAAAAAAACCCATATCCTGCCTTTGCATATATAGAACTGTACCATTAATGGTATTCTGTAAGAGTGCACATAGGCTGGGCTAGGAAAACTGGGAGTATTTTTCAGATAAGAGCTCATTTCTTACACTCATTGATCTTAGAAACAGACCAACCAAATTACAAAATTTGTGTCAAAAACTTGCCTGCAACTTAGCTCACTGCTGCAAATTAAATTACTCCAGGATTTTTGGTATGTTTCAACCATTTTTGAGAAATTCTTGACAGCCTGCATATGATTTCTCTTTGCTAAGATGTACCTGTACTACTGCGAATACTGTTGTTAATCCCCAGTTGCCTAAGAAGCTGAAGTACAGAGCTGGGAAAGGGGGTGTAGGAATCCCTTTCACGCTTCACCTGAAGACTTGCTGTCAGAACCCAAGCCTCAAGAGCACCTGTTGCCTGTACTGGTGTGTCCACAGCACCAGGCCTTGCAGGAAACCTCTGAAAGTTACACTATTGACATATGTTAACTGGGAAAAACAATTTCTGTCAGTCCTTTGAATTATGCCCTTAAATAGGACTGATGGTATTTACGTGTATAGCCTGATCGATATTAACCACTAGAAAATAACACTTTTATTCCCAGTTCTTACCTCCTTAAGCAAAGCATCAAAATGTCAGCAAACTGTTTTGAACCCTCTTACTGAATGAGGCAAATTTTCAGAGGTAACTGGACCTTAGCAGATGCTTCAGCTGAGCTTGTCCCAAAGACACATGGTCAGGAAAGCACAAGAATGGGTTCAGTCTTGAAATTTTCCAGTTCTTGCTATTACTGAAACTTCAGAAGGCATAATAAAAACAATCGCTGATATTACAATGATGGCTAAATCTAGGGCATTCATCACCATGGCATCTAGCTGCCTGTATTGAAACCTGAATTGTCCTAACGAGATTGAAAATACACCAGCCTTCCTGATACTGGCTGCAGGGAGAACAAGTTCTTAGAGCTCAACTGATGATTAGATTCACACTTAAGTGTATATACATAGGGAGCCAATTTCAAAGGCGTGGGCCTGCTAATGAGATTGCCCTGCTGCCAGCATCTGCAAAGCTGTACCCTCAGGAAGTGAGCCATAGCTTTCTAGATGAGCACAGGTTACCTGGTGGAATGAAGATGGTGCTAAGGCTCTTATGAAAAGTGTCAGGGAATCATTAATAGCCACAAGCACTCAAGCACATCATCTTAAAATAAAAAAAAAGAGCTTCCAGCAGAAAACAGTCATCATCCTGTGTTTTGGGCTAAGGAAAGTGCTCAACCAAGCTCCCATTCTCTCCTACGTTTTGGGAGATATAATGAAGAACTGAGCTTATCAGTGTTGCTCAGATCATGAGATCTGATATATCTGATTGCAGCATGTTGTGAGAAGGCTACAGATTAAGGAGAAGTTTGAAATTTGGTATCTCATATTTTTAACAATTTTTTTCATATCATGATTACCGTACAAGTCACTTAGACATTACTGCTAGCCCTTGCTCTTAATTAACTTAAAGAATATTTAGCCATATATTTTTGCTTGCTGTCCAATAGCCAGTGACAATCAGAACATTTGGGCAAGCAGAATATACCTGTTTTGGTCATTCTTCTTATGCCATGTCCCCCTTCTCTTTTAACTTTTCCATGATCCAGTTACCAACTTGAGAACACCTTTTTAATTTACATTTGTTTAATTCACAGCTCTATTAATGTCTGCAGACCTATGAGCTTTAACACCATTTTCAATATTACTCACATCAATAAACTTGACAAAATGCATCCAAGAGACATTTTGGAAGTTGAAACTATCTTTTGCAATCTACTGCCTCCAAACATTAAAGCTAATAATCAGAAAAAACAAGTCTTTCTGAGGCATGCACACGCACACTTCAGGAGCTAGACAAATCAGAAAATTTAAGGACATGTAAAGTCAGAACTTCAGCTGGTACAAATCAACACAATCCCCTAATTTATACCGGCTAAGGATTTGACCCTTAAAATCTTTTCCTGACATTTTTGATAAAGAAAGAACATTACATTTCACTTTATAATTGGACCCTATAGTTAAAAATAGCCAGATTCTTTCCTGATTAAAGAGACAGGAAGATATAAACCAGATTTATTGTCTATTAGATTTTATGTTCCATTTTCTCTTGTCACAAGAGAAGTAATTTTGTGTATATAGCCTGTCCAGCACAAAGTCATTTGTTCCCTCAGATACACTAATTCAAGCATAAACACATAGATCCATATTAATAAGCCACACCTCCTCCATTCATACAGGCAGGGATTCTGCCTCAATGTTTTCACATCCCCTGAATTTGCACCATTCTGTGCTGAAGTTCTGTCTGAAGTTCTCTCTACTCTTTCCCAGTAAAGTCAAAACCCAACTGTAAACTAACTGCATAAACCAACATGGTATATTGTTAGAATTGGTTAAAATATTTAATGATATTTTCTTATTTTAAATATTTTTTAAACACAACTGCTTTCACTAAAGCCCAAAGATAGATTTTGTTTTCCTTTTGGGGATGAAAACTTGTTTTTTGTGCACGTGCAGGGAAGAATCCCATCCAGCTTTATGAATAATGACAGCCAGAATGAATTGCAAGTTGGTCTTAACAAACATGTTCTCAAATACATTACCCCACTACTCACTCAGCCCTCTGTGTAAGTGCTAAGTGGTGGCAGGCAGCAACAGCCTTGCCTAGCAATCTCTGTAATTAAACATTCAAACACGGGCATGCATTTCTGCAAATGGGCCCCCCAACTTCCCTTTTTTTGAACACTTTCTTCAGAAGGAAATCTCACACAGCTGTTGTAAGAACACTGCATGACATCTGCAAAATGTCTATTGTACAGACCAGGGTGAGAAAACAGCCTAAAACACCAACAAGCTGGATCTGACCACTAATTGAAGCCATTGTTTAGGAAAATTACTTGCGTGTGGTCTAACAACTCATCTGAAATTAGTGATTGCTGCAAATGAAAAAGCAGAATTGCATCCCATCTCCCATCCCCCATCTCTCTCAAAGGGAATTGTGCTAGAAACAAACATTTACCATCACATACAAATATAATGCTAGTTTATATTGCATACTTTTTGTGAGTTTAAACTTCATCAGATGCCAGCTAACTGAATTCCAATGCATATTACCAATACTGTCAACAAATATTAAATTGAATTTTTTTTTTTTTTTAGTTTGTAAGATAATCAGAAATGTGTCCCTCATTTCTGTTTTCCACGCAGTAGGTTTAAATAGAACAAGCCGTTCATAGCTTACTGTCTATCTTACACCTTATTTACACTGAATTTTTATCTTCCGATGCATCTTATTTTTTGTTGGCATTCCCCACCATGCAGTTTACATGGTGATGAAGAAATAGCCTTGCAGGCATTGAAAAAGAGATACAACATGTTAAGACATAATTCCCTGCAGGGCATTCGAGGCTGAATTTGCTGTCACATTGAGTCCAAGCTTCCATAACTATCCATGTTTTATGTGGATTTGAAACATAAAATTAGATTCATCTTAATCTTCTGAAACAGCAATCTTCCCATGAAAGCTGAGAGACAACAGCATATGAAAATGGTAAGAGGGAGAGAGAGAGGACAGAAAGAAGACAAGAACTGAATAAAATGAGATGCTGCACTCTTCTAGTAAAGGAAGTGAAGTTCCCTTATGGGTAATAATATATCAGGAAAACTTTGCTGAAAGGGATTGAGTTCCTGCCAAATTCCTTGTTTACATACAAGTGATCTCTACCGAGGCTTCACAGTAAGCCAAGTACGCAAGAGCACTGAGGAAGCTAGCACTAGAATAGAAATCACTGCTGTTGAGAGGAAGGTTTGTGACACACCACGTTTTGTAAGAAAGATCTGATTTATGGATATGGCCTCCCTTCACCTAGGCAGGGACACAGAGCACCAACCCATGAGAGCTAAAGTTCAAAGCAATAAATCTCAAGTTTCCTTGGTCAGTCCAAGAGCAGAGCTTAAGGAATATACTGCCCTAGTTTTGAGAGATCAGGCTTTGCAGCTGGAGTAATGTTAACTTTTCTTTTTCTTGAGGGGCTTCAGACTTGCCAGCTTTGTCAGATTCCTTTGCTGCCCTTGCGGCACACAGAAAACTGACTGGTTTTGAAAAAAAGTTCTCCAGAATCAAAGCTACTTTTTCTCTTGTATTCTTCACATTTAAATATGCAAAGAATAATATATTATTGCATGCAGCTAACAAACAGCACAGAACCTGAACAACAGTGAGAAAAAAACCGTTATGGTTTGGTGATTCAAACTGACAAAAGAAACAGGCTAATTGAAATCTTCCCAAATAATGCAGGACTAGAATATAATTCGTTTTATATTTTATTTAAATCACATACAGGTTGCTCTTTTATAGCAATTACTTCAAACTTATTCCAGCATGAGTACAGAGTCTCACTTCCCAACCCCCCCGCCCTCAAAAAAAAAAAAAAAAAAATAAATGAAATGCACAGAATAAAGTTTTCAAATGGTTTCAAATTCATTTCTTTCCCTGCTCCGCTAATCTGCCTTCACTGCCATTAAAAACATCAAATATTCTGTACGCTCAGACTTGCACTTTTCAGCCATCCATTGTACTACATTTGAGAGAGAGAAACATGAAAACACAATAATACAGATAGTAGGACAGGCTAAATAATAAGAACTTCCACACCTAACACATTAGTTGCATGACACATCATTTTGGTCATGCAGTCTAAAACTTTCAGAGTTCTGAGGGACTGACATATGTCGTTATTCTGACATCATATATTTGACGAAGAATTCCTTTCCCCAGTGTAGTACTGTATTTGGCCTAACTTACTTTCCTGTTAACAATGCAGATAAACCTATTTCTCAATGCTTTTGATAGAGGTTGAATAAATAAAATAAATGCAGGAAAGACACTCAAGGACATTCTAAACTCATTTCTTGACTTCCAGGAGAAATACTTTGCATGGAATTGAAAATGAAACACAGGAAACCTAATTCAGCAAAACAGTTTTTGAGTCAGATGCCAATTTCACCCCTGGCTGCAGCTGCCCAGCTGAAGGTGCGGTGACGGGGACAAGATATGAACATATGCTACTTCCCATGGGCAAATTCTGGTGCCACAGGTATGGCAGGAAAAGCTACCTCTTATTTGAGAATCCAAGTTCTACCTTTTTTGGTGTAATATATTCATCAGAATACGCAGCCTTACTGCTCTGCATTCCTATGTCCTTTACCTCTGGTAAAACCCTAATAAATAAGAGGATCCTTGAAGACAGACTGTGAGGTGACAACCCTTTTTCCTTCCCAGAAAATATACTCTTTGGTTATTAGTAAAGTCCTTGTACTGCAATACCCCTTCAAACTCTGCTACAGAAGTTATTTGGAGTGCCAGTAGCTACTTTCCTGAATCTCTCTTGCCTTTCTACAATATCAGTCATGCCCTTATGAAGCAGAGACTTGCAGGTGAGGAAGCCCTAGATACCTTTGAGCCAACAGTTCATGCACAAGTTCTAGAGGGTAAGGGACAGGCAGAGACAATATTCTCCTCCATACCAAACATCTCGACTCTAAAATGGAGCTGGTATAAGCAGAAGCACAAAACAGCTAATGCTCTGGTTTTAGAGGGGAAAAAAAATTAAGTCAACTCATCAACTAAATTAGGAATAATTGGTGAAATTATTATGCATAAAACACACGGAGGCACTGCTCTAGGTAATACGTTCTGCTGACTATTTCTCCTGGCTATTCCATTTGATATTCTCCATATCGAAGTTCTGCAGCCTCAGACCCAAAATTTTAATGAAATGCAGTGCTCCATTATTAACTGCTGCTACACTAAGATCCCAAAGGAAGTAAATACTTCATTTAATTGTGTTTACATTAGCCCACAATAAAAGAGAAAGAAAGGCTGGCATAGGTATGCTGTAAGAGCCTTTATGCACAACCTTCAATGTATTATTTTAGATCATATTTCAGAGAATAAAATCAGTTAACGATATTTTCCTATGAGATTTCAGCTTAGCTGTAGGGATAATACAGCACTACATTTCATTAAAGTTACAGGTTCAACAAACGCTGAGTGCATCTCTCTATGATATTTATTGGGGCTACACCATGAAAATAATTAGAACTGATCAAATGGGGTAGAGTGAAGAGGGATATTTCCTTTTTTATTTTTATAAATGATCTCTTTTTCCATGAAGATGAGCTAGTCACCCTGTACAAATATTAAGAGAATAATGGGAAAAATGGGCATGAGACTTATTTAATTCAGTAAAAACAAAACATCTGTTTCCTGTTACTGTGTTAAGTTACCTTAATTGAATTCAGAATTCTTGGTATTCCAGTTTGGTTTACGTTCTGGGATAAAATCAGGACTACTGAACTCTATAGCATGATCTATACCTTTACTGGAGGAAATCCAGATTTGTTGATGTGAACAGGCTGTTTGATTTCCGGCTCTGTCTTTTGGATTTTGTGCTCCTGCAAAGTTTACCTAAAATAATTCAGGCATATCTCAGTAAGTCTTCTGTAATGAGAAGCATCTAAAAGAGATGGAGTTTACACTGTATTTATACACAGTTCTGCTGGAGAACCTGAAGCTACTTCAAAGTTCTTTATTTTCAGAAGTTTAAAGTTTTCACAAAAACCAAATCGCTTTATCTGCTAATTCCCACTTCCTTTGTTTTCCATAAATTGGTTTACAAATGAAATAGAAAATAATGCAAAGCTCATCGTTTTGGAGTGTTTCAGTTCAAATCTGAAACCATACCTAACATCTTCAGGAGACTCTTTAAAGAAGATTTAAGGTGAACCCAGGCTGTTTAGAGTTTCCTATGTGTAGGACCATGTAAAATAGAAGGTTTCATAAGCTACTCTGAAAACCTTACTGGATTTAGCTACAACTTGCTTTGCATTTTGAGTGTTGTCCAGACAAGAATGTCAAAGGGAGGGTAACTTCTACACAAAAGAATCGATGCACTAGGTACAGCTCTTGCAGGTTGCTTTGTTAGTCAGTCTGATTGCTCTCTTTTTTTCAGAGATATACATAGAAAGAACTAGAGTAAGTGACCTCAGAAAAGAAACATTTAACCTTATCCTTGATGTAAACATCTCACACTGATATTGCAAGGTAGGTAAAGGAAAACATGGCAATTTACCAGAACAAGGTCAATACCACAATAAGGTAGATGTTTCCTTTTTGAGGTTAACTTCTAAGGGGATTAAAGCATTCCTTTCTAACATAAGTAACAAAATGGCACATACTACAAAGGTTTGCCTTTTAAAATCAAACAGAGCAGTCATTGTAATTGGTCAGTTTTGAAAGAGAAAGGTGTGTGTGGTTATAAACTACTGTAAAAAGTATGCCCTTCATATTTCAAATTAAGTAATGAACCATAGCTGTGTAAATGTTTTTCTCAATCGTACACTAACACAACACAGTACATATGTACACATACACCTAAAGGAAAAAGGTAAGTATACAGACAGTAGGCATGGCAAAATTGTTCTAGATAATCTTCTATTAACACTTTAGGAAACTTTAGAATCATTAAAGGAAAGTAGAATCATGATCACCCTTGGAAAACAAGTGTCATATTAATTGTTAATAGTTAGTATCCCAAGCGCATGTGAGTTATTATAATCTAGCACATCTTGAGGAAGCCTACTGCACACAGAAATTACCAGTTAACACTTAATTTTTGCATTCCGCATTTATGCAATTAGAGAACACTTAACATTCTCTCTAACTTCAAGCTCTGCATGATCGTGTTTGATCATGAGGGAATTTAAAGTCATTTATGTAGCCAAGATTTAAATACAAGAAGGAACAGAGCTGGTGATGGTTAGAAAGGGAAGCATGAATACATTAAGTAGCACACCAAGCTATATAGAAATGAGAAAAACAATAGACAGGCAAACTTACTCATGGCAAGGGATGTTTATATATATAAAATAAAATAAAAAATCTGGAAGCTTTTATTTATACAGGAAATATGCAGAAACATTGCTATATATTAGGGAACTTTGTTGGTCCATCAGCAGCAGCAGAGATGATGACACAAGAGGCATGATTTGAGAGACATGGTGAGTATCTAAAATAGCCAGTGACACAACAGCACTTGAATCCAGCTTGGTGTGGGTTTGCACTATATTTTCATGCACATCTCCCTGCTCTGGGATTTTGGGACAATTGCCCACATTCCTGCCTGTCAAGTGTCTACAAAGCTATGGTTAGAGGGGTCACAGTTATCTGTAGTTTGTCAGAATTTGTACAACCAGCCATTGTGAATTCCTGGTATCACTCGGACTTTCCTTCCAATGTTTGTGGCATCATCCATCACCTGTCTTTCCTGAGGATTATTTCCCTAGGACCTTACAGAGGTCTTACTACACGGTGTGCTTAGGCAGACACAGCCAAACCTCCATCGCCCCAGACCACAATACCTCCTAGTAAATCGATAGATCTAGGTGAGTCACCTTGCAGTGAGAGCCTTGAGCTTAGCAGACTACATAGCAGGCTTAGTCACAGGATAAAGAAGGTCTTTAATATGCAAGTTCACTGTCCCGAGGGAACCGAGGGAAACATTTAAGGCTGTGGTTTAAAGACTGAATTTGAAGAGGCTAATGAGAACTCATTTTAAAAGGTGCTTAGAGCCCCCAACAGTTCCAAACCACTTCAAACAAACCTGTTTCTAATTGAGGTACAATGGACAAGTCAAGACAGGTATTTCTAACCTTGCTGCCTTACTGTACTCCTCACCTTTTGCACAAGCTGGGTGCTATCACTCCCTGCAACACTCAGGGTGCACATTCAGTCCTGGTATTCCTACCACTGTCACTCACTTGAGCACTAAATAGCCCCAGTGGGCAGAAAGGGACTAGGTAGAGATAATTCAAATGACAGTTTAAAAACATTACTATAATGAATCTTTCTTTGCATTCCCAAATAAAGAGTCAGAATCAAATCCTCACCTAGCCTGTACTGAGGAAGATGTATCAATTTCCACTGGCCCAAAATGCTTGTAATCAAATACATACATTTATTATCTGTGACAAGGTTGGATGTGTTAGGCAAATTACTTTATTATTCTGCAAAAATACCAGCTTGTCATTAATATTACCCTGTGTCTTTAAAATCAGAGGTATGAGCAGCTTCTTCATCTTACTACATCATGCTATAATCCGAAGTGCCCTATAAGGAGCTGTAATATTTAGGGTCTTTTAGCTGGTACCTCTACATCCTGATTATCCTTTAGAAATTAAATGCTTTCAATATACATTTGTAAGAGAGACTAACCATCTCCTGCCACTTGAAGGATGAAGATGGTAAATGATGGCTGGAGGTTTTTTTGTTGTTTTGATGCTGCCAGGCAGGCTGATGACTTTATATTCTGCGTCCATGGCTCAATGACCCACAAATCTCCTTTGATATGCCAGGCAGCAGAGAGAACCAAGCTGAACGGATCAGGAGAAAAGTGAAAACGCTTCAGCAAGGGGCCCCCGATGAAGCCATCATGTGACAGGAATCCTAAGACTGTTACGGAGGGGAGAGGCGGGAGAGAGAGAGAGAGAAAGAGAAAAAAAGGGAATAGGGCATTGTGGTGGCACAAGCTGATAGAGACGTCAGAGACGCTTCAGTAATCTCACGACGCTTTGGCCCAGTGTGGGGGCAAATGAGGCCCATATTCAGCATGGCGTGACGGGTAGGACCACCCCGAAAAAGCTGTGAGGGGGCAGGCAGTTGGACAAATCAAAGCAGAAGAAAGTAATTTTCGATAAATTAAAGAAATCTCCATGGAAATTAGCATGAAACATTTTCTAATCTCCCGCTTTTCACTGCCGACAAGGGTCACTGGTTTAACTTCTCTCTCTTATTTTATTATTCCCCAGCCACATTCCTCTGCTTTTTTTATATCCTTCAATTTTTACTACCTCTTTTTCTTCCAGTCTATCATTTTTAGCCTTTCTTATAGCAGCTTCTTAACCCTTTTAGGACTTCTCCCAGTAAATATTCTGGAGAATTAACTGATCCATTAGAGTTTAAAGGACATGGTCCAAAGGAGTTGCCTTTTCTAACTAACTGCGGTATTTTTGTCTACCAAGCATGCCGTCATTTTAACTATGATCAAAGTCAAACATTCCCTTCACAGTAAAACCTGAAAAAGACCGCTTTTCCCCAATCTCCTTCAGAGATAGAGTGCTGACACTGCTGAATACCAGCTGCAAATGCCTTGCTAGAGGTAGCATTGCTAAGTCACAGCGTTAGGACTTTTTGATTTTTAACTTTGATATAAGAAATCTTTCCTTTTTGCTTCCATTCTCTTTTTGCTAACACAAGAATGTCAGATTAGCACCTCTTCTTTCTAACCTTTATTCCAGGAGGTCACGTTTGGAAGTCTGTTTTAAATTAAGATTGATTAGGAATATTAAAAGCTGACCTTTTTTTAAAAAATAAATAAGAAAAAGCAATGAAGTTGTCTGGCAAGAAGATATTGCTACTGCACACATGAAGGATATTGAGAAAAAGAGATATTTGCCATCTGATTATTGTAACTTTGTACTCGTAGACATAAAAATCAATAAAACTCCAATGATCTGTGATCCATGACTTATGATACAGAGACAGAAAACATGAACAAAATCATCATTATTAGAATGATGATTTTCACAAACAATATTAGTCCTTCATTTCTGATGTAAATAAGTGCAATTCTTCCTACATCACTGGTAAAGAGTCAGGGTCAAATTTACCTTTCTTGGTAAATATTTGTTTATAGTATAGACTTTTTATGCCTTATAATAAATCCATTCTTGTAGTTCCCACAGAACACAGACTTCCAAGACCTCCTTCTGTAAGTTAAATATCTAAAGATATCAGAATATATTAGTGTGTGAAGAGAGAAATCTTTATAGAGGATAAATAGTAATAGTCTTAGGCTCTTTTTTCTACCACTTGTAGATGCTGTTGGAGCTGAGGATGGATCTCCACAAGTTTCATAGTAGGTCACAGAAGTACATTCCCTGAAATGGTTTCTATAAAAAGTGGTCCAAATATGTCATTTGCTATCACAGAAGAAAGGAGCTCTATGTAGAATGATAACTGGTACAGTTTCTATCAGTTTTACTACTTGCACAAGCAGTGTGCTACATGTCTCTCATTTTCTTGAACAAGACAGATGCCTCTGGTGTGAAAAATACAGATGTTGGAGTATGCAGCAGACAACTGTGGTTTATCAAAAATACACTACTGGCACTGACTGATGTCAGACTTAATCATTCAGCATCCTAGTGGGAGCGAGTGAGTTATTGGGTCTTAGTCATGTGTGGTTTATGTTTAAAAAGTAATACGTCATCTCATTTCTTCTTTACAGGGGTTAGATACTATTGAGCAGACAGCAATGCCTGGGGCTATAGGTAAGAAGCTGAACAGAACCCAGAAACGAAGGTGCATGACAAGGGGTATAGGCATGGACAAGTATCCATGCTTTTTCTGAAAGATATGTCCAAGAAGGGAAAAAACAAAATTAAAAAAACCAGCACTAGAAAGATTGTCTTGAAAGGGGGTGGGGGAATGGAAGAGCCTACGCTTACTTGAGAAAAACATTTCCATATTTAATCTTAACAAAATATACACAACTTAATTTTGTGTTTTAATATATGCATAGTTTAACAAACAGATTCTTAATTTATTCACTGCTTATCATATTTTAGATTATGTTTAAGCAACACCACACACACACACACGTGCACACAAGCATAGACAAGGCTGGTTTCTTAGTCAAGAATTCACCTGTACACAGAAATTATTTCTAATCAACTTATTTTGAGAACTGAAGCGTCAGGTGTGATGCACTCTCACTTGAGTTTACCGAAAGGATCCTTACATTTTCAGTCCTTTGTATGTTGCCCTTTAGGCACAGCATTAGAAGTTTCTGAGTAGATACAAGATGAAGATCAACTGCGTCAAAATATATTGAGACAGTTCCCTGCTATCTAATGTGAGATGTCAGTGACTGTTTTAAATGAGACAAGTTGTTTTAGAAAACAATTATATCAAGGTATTATTTCAGGGAGGAAAATAAGGAACGGTCTTTTCCTTTAAATAGGAAAATGGTTATCACAAATGTGGACAACCAGGAAGTGATGTCTCTTCCAAACATCTGGCCTGTCCTGAAACTATCATTTTATATAAGCACAGGTAGTCAAGTGTGACAAGTCATTGGAGCCCTTCCCACATCAAAAGTTTGCAGGATGAGGCCCTTTCAGTATATTACACAGGATGACTATGATCAGCTCACACCTTCAGCACAAAGGCAGAAATGAGAACTAGATGTGTGACTCATTAGCAGTCAGAGAGATGGAGTACATTGCCCGAGTCAGGCTCACACCATTATTGCCAAGTGCCTGTGATTACCCCTCCAGGATCTTGAGAAAGGTGTCAGTTAGACCATAACAAGCAATGACTTTATCGTGCATGCTGGTTTTTTGGTGGGTTTTTTTTCTTTTAGAATTTTCCCATCATGAAATACAATTTCAGAGTTAATGTTAGTTAGCCAGTTATGGGAAGTCAGGCTGTCATCCAAAATTCATGTGATACATTTTCTTCTGAATTATCTTTCTCCATGAACTTGTGATTAGGTAAACAGCATAATGCACAGAAGAAAAAAGTATATTAATCTGACTATTGCTCCTTCTCTCCCATTAATGGTGGATTTAAGTTGCCAGAACCCATAAATGCAACAGCTTCCTTTAAAAGCAGTAAAATAATTTTCCTGTATAAATGGAGACTTTCAGGAGATCATTATTGGGAAACTGACATTATATTCTGCACAGAAATAGGTCTCCTCTGGACTTCAACACATACCAACTACAAAATGTGAAGTCAAGTCATTTAGCATTTATTTCAGCAGAAATGGCTTACCTCCTAATTGAGGAGCTTTAGTCAGGGGGAAAAAAAATAATCATCTTCCAGCACTTTCACTGAACTAGTGCTATTATTATGTGCATTGCAGTGATGCCTGAGACCACAAGCCACCCACCAGAAGATCTTTATGCAGTGTGCTGTCTAATCCTACAAAGTCTTGAGCTTACAAAAATACTAATATACTGGTACTCAAGAGTTGAGGCTCTTTGCCCCTCTGTGGATCAAATTCAAATATGACACAGACACAGCCCAGAACTCAGGGTAAGGAATATCTGCAAATCTAGGATCTGTTTTGGCAAACTTTGCACCAAGAAAATGCATCACTCTGCATGTAAGCATGCCTGGACTGTAATGGAAAATTAAGGATAATTGGTTTGGGGTGAGGTTTTTTTCAATCAGGAGCTTCAGGAACAACACACAAAAAATATGACAATCTGTAGGATATACAGTGTTTCATAGAGGTCACTACCACTGAAAGCTTAGCAAGCTTTAACAAAGTTAACTTCGGAGTTAGCAAATTTATAAAAAGTATATGGAGACTTCCAAGAAAGAACTACTTTGAGATTGAGGCACAGAATACAGCCTTTTCTGTTTACTTTCCCCATATTAGTATTTAGATTGACCATGGTTTAAGTAGGGATATAGAACATTGTCATACTTTAACCTGGCAGGCAGAAAAAACAACCACACAGCTATTATCTCACTCTTCATCCTGCAGTTGGATGGGGAAGAGAATTTTTAAAAAAATTAGAAAGGTAATGCTTGTGGGTTGAGATAAAACCAGTTTGATAGGAAGGGATGAGAGAAATAATAATAATTTTTTAAAATTATGCAAAACAAGTGATGCACAACACAATTCCTCAACAATTACTGACCGATGCCCACCTAGTTTTTGAGCTGTAGCCCTCCCCAGACAATTCCCCAGTTTATATACTGTATGAAGTAAGTTCTGCAACATTCTTTCATATGCTAAATCTCATTAAGATAATCTACAAGTTCTATCAGATAAGAAAATACCGATAATCCCCAAAGTTCAGAATACATCCTTGTCAGTGGCAAAACTTGTCCACAAATGGAAACAATAGAAAAAACCCTCAAGCTACTACTACTACACAAAACCGCTTTTTTTCCCCACTAATTCAACAGTATAGTATAATAAATTTATCTTGCACTTAAAGAGCACCTCGTCATTTATGAGTTGATAATGAAAGAGGAAACTGAAAAGTTATTCCTGTATTACAAGCTTATTTTACAGAAATGTCTTCTCCTAATAAATCCAGACTTTGAGAAGTCACTTCAAGTGGCATTGTCTTCATTAGACAGGTGGACAGTTTTGTAGGAAGAAAAGAATAATCTAGAACTAGTGATTGCCTTTACTGGTGCAATGCTTTCACCCCTTGAGCCTTGTTACTCAAAGACCAGAAAGGTCTTGCCACCAAATTATTTTAATAGCTTCTTGTATTATTATTTTCTGGGACATTAATTTATGTTACGGAACAAACAAATATCTAAAGTACATAACTCATATTTGAGGGTGTATCTGTCCATGCAGCCACAGACATCAACATTTGTCATTGACACTGACAATAGGACATGAGCAGAAAGGCATTTTCCACTTTGAGGAGAACAGATTGCTTATAGAGGAACATTCTAACTTCCCTGTAGTTCATGGTAGCCGTGCTGGTAGAGCACTTTCAGTCTGATGGATATCATCTTATTCTATCACTCTAGCAGTGTTACCCAAGTCCTTCACCTTCCCTCCAAAGGGATTTACTTAGACTCAACTGGTAACACTTTCTAGTTTATAGGGATTATCACAGGATCAGAAGAGACACAGCACTTTGCAAAAGGAAGAGCATGAAATACAAATGTGAACGAGACTGAAATAGTCCATTTTCCTTGGCACACAAACCACTTGCATTTGTAACTCAGATTAATGATTAGGGAAAAGTGTAAAAATGCAGAACCGACATCCTTCTGTTTGAACAGAAGGTTTCTGCACAACAATGAAAATCAACTTTCTGCAGAGGAAAGAAGTTCCTTAAGGAGAGTCAGGAGCTGGAACTCAAAACTTTTCTTGATTTCTATAGTGTAGTAGCATACGGTCATCGGAACCAGTTTCCAGCTACAAGAGGAGGGAGAAAGGGATGTGGGGTAGGAGACATGAGGCAGGAATGCAGATTTCAAAGCAGATCTCAGTTAAGTGGGATGAGAATCACTAGTTTCCTCCACGCATATGTATCTTTGAAACATTTCTGAAAAGTGTGCATTTTTGGAACAAAGTCTATTACCAAAGTGTGATTCTATTCAGTTACATCTGTGTTAATCACCTCTAACTCCACTAAGTGGTTGTTTTAAACTAGTCCCTAACCGGCATGAGCGACGTAGACCTTGTGTGTAAATAGAGTGAAGCACTGAATGTGTGTGTAGATAATTAAACTATAATTATATTACTTATTACACTGGCAGAAAAATTTATTACAGTGGTGAAAGGTTACTTAGACTTTCCTTTCCTGTTTTGACATATTAGGAAGAAATTTAACATTCAACATTCAAAATACAAATATCACCATCCGAAAAAAAAAAAAATCACGTTTTTCTTAAACAGAGGACACAAAGGTACAATTGGCAAATAGATTCCTGAGAACACTTGCACAGTAGAACATTCATACAAAAGCAGTCTTTGAACTGTAAATTTTCATTTATCTGTGTGATGATGATTTTATTACAAGTTACTGTTTCACAGTACTCATTTTGAACAGGTGATGGGATCAGTTTGACAAACTTTTAAGGAAAAAACATCAAAACAGAGGGTTACTCTCACTATTCTAGCTAGTTTCTTGGTCTGGCACTGATAACTATGGTCAATACTTACATAGAAGGTTATCACAGGGGCTGTCTGAAGCTGAGCAAAGGTTGCTCTGCCCAATTCTGCAAAAATACCCTTGCTTAAAAACTGTTTACACAGTGTTGTGCTTCTCAGTCTTTGGAAAGCTGAGCCTTCTTGGGGAAAAATAAGTAGGTCTTATCGCCTTCCATCACAGCATGGTGTGGGAACATTTCAGATCTTTTAGTTTTCAGTGCCCCTGAAGAGAGATTCTACATTTCTGGGTAGCCTTTTGACAGAGAAATCCGCTTGATTTAGTACTTTCACCTGTGCACTAGGTCAAACTTTGAAGGTCATCCTTAGCATGCCCTTTCTCTCCAGTTCCCTTGCCTTCGATATACATTTTCTCATTAACAATCTATTTGCCACTATCTTCACTGAAGCCAGAGCTTCAGTGCAGCAGGTCTATTCATCTGAGGTTGCAGGGTCCACTTTTTATTTCTAGAAGCAGTGTGAGGAGGAATGGTAGTGACAGACCACTGGCTCAGGCCCCAGGCTGTGTCTCTATGTTCAAATCTCCCATCGCTTCCAGACTTCCCTATTAGTTACACTAGAGCCTCCAGCTCTCTGAAGTCTTAGAGCTGGCAGAAATGCGGATGGCTCTGGGCTTCCCTGTTAGCAGCAAACAACAACGCTCTCTAGGGCAAAACTAATGGGGGAGCTCAGAGCAAGCGTGAATTTCAAGATGAGCAGCAGCTGGGCTTTGCTGACAACTTGCCACCTGATCTCCCAACACGGGAGAAGCTGTAGGGCATGAGAAAAAGGAAGCTGGGGGCATGTTTGGAGGGGAGATTGATGCGATTTGATCTGAACCTGAAAAACGGCCAGTTTGGTTCAGACAAGGAGGGTGAAGGGAGGTTTTAATGTATACTAGCCCAAAAACGGCCTGTTTAGATAACATATACTACAAGTTAAGCAGTAATTCAGCCTGGCTAATAGCTTTAGGGATGCATTTGAAGGTTCAGGATACATCACACAAGACAGCTTTCTTGTCAGAAGGAGATACAGAGATTCTATACAGAGTCACAGTCTGTTCCTTTATTTTTGCCACATAGCTGTGCATTGTGCATTTGATCTGATTCTCAACCTTACAATAAAAAGCAGGAGCAATATGCTGAGAATTAGTATAAAAATTCTTCCCAAAGTTGTTTGTAAAAAAAAAAAAATTCAGAACACAAACAACAATCCACATAACTTCCTTAACCAGAAGACATGTACATTAGAGGAGTACATCCACAAAGGAAAATATGGTTGTACATTACTGGATCAGCAGGTAGAGAAAATACTGTGCATTTAACTACAACAAGACATCTGGGCCCTGGTACAGGAATTCAGTATTCTACCATTACTATAGTAGAGGTGGTACAGCACAACCTAGCACTGGGAGATTCCTAAAGGCCCTAGCGTACACAGGGACTAGATAAGAGGTAAGGGTTAGATACTGCCTAATAGAAGGTGCATAAGCCACCCTTCAGACTTCAAGAAAATTAGATTAGAGAGATCCAGGTCTGCAAGGGTCATTTGATTACTTCAAAACTTCCCAGTGACTTTTTTCTCTTTCATTTTTACCAGGTTTTCATGACTTTTGACATTTTTACCATGACAAAATTACAGTCATGACATGCGCATCCAGCAGGCATGCAGGTCAGGATATATCTTTGTGGAACTATGGTATCTGTTTGACACTCATATGCCTCTGTTCTACAAACAATCAGGGATGATTTTCTGCCACAAGGAACAGCTGCTAAATCTCCCCTTTGCCTTCACCTCTCCTCAAAGGAAACAACAGAACATACCTTTGCTTTCGCCTCCTGCCCTCAACTCTAGTTCAATGCTTTTTCTTCTTCAACATTCAGCTTTCTTCTCTAGCTATAACAACATGGTGTTTTGTTTTTATCTATTTTATGCACAATATGCATAGAAAACTGCAGGAATAATGAATATCCACTGGAGTCTGAAGACAATAGCCTAGTTGAAATACCAATCTCCCAACTTCAGTTTCTTTACAGATGCCTGATGCACTTTCCCCTGCTTGTTCAACATTTCAAAAGTAGGCTATGTGAATGAAACAGAATGAGACTACTCACCTCCCAGACCAGGATTTATTTTTATCACTGATTACAGATATGTGGTTTTACAATTTGTCGTGCCTGGGGTGTAGGGCCAGTAAGGAACAGGAGCATGGTGTGTGTCCTCAAGCATTGCTCACTGATCTTGCTCTTGTCTAGGCAACAGGAGGAAAAGTACAAGATCACTCAGGAGGAAAATTTCCCTTTTAGGTTTGAATTCGTAAGAACAGAGGTTTTACAGGGGTAGGAAATTAATTCCCCATTGGAGCTGCATGGCCAAATGGTGCTGGGCAGATGTCAGCCCAGAATGCAAACCTTACTTTCCACTGAAACATGAAGAAGTAGGACATCACGCCAGAGTCTGTGGTTCTTTCACCTCTATCCCATATGAGGTTTGGAATACATGTATTTCTAACCTGCAAACAATTCTGCTACTACAGTAAGAAGGTTCAGATATGTTGAGATATCTGTGGATTATTTATTCGGTTTCACACACTCGTGATATATTGTTTTAATTATTACACTTATCTACAGTGCAAACAAATTGTGGAAAGTAACCAAAACCATCTAATTTTGTTCCACAAAACAAGAATAATAAAATAAGTCTTTACAGACAGCTGAAAGAATGAGTGGGGATCGTTGTTCCTACTAACTCCCAGTGCACTTAACTCCTTAAAAGGAACTGACAGAACACTGCAAGAGATAGAGAGGTGACTTTCATCTTGACAAGAAATATCTCCATACACAGACTGTCAAAAACTAATAGGAAGAATAAAATAAAAGAACTGGAATAAGACCGATCATGGGGAGTGGGGGTGGTGGTGTGTCGTCTTTGCTTGAAAGAAAGATTTTCTATCTTGCTTTATATACTGCACAATTTCTTACCAGGACAAGAATCAATGAAAAAGCAATATACATTAATTGCCAAGTATTTGCACACACCACACATGCCCTGTGAGGGATGATGCACTGTGCACCTAACACTGCAAGGTTGTGAGCTGTTGAACACAACAATTCAGTGAGCAACAAGTGTCACCCTCTATCTTTGCAGGACAAGCTGTAAGCCTAAACCAACTTCTGACCACAGAAACATGCCAGGTGGTGGCTGTACTAATTGTTGCATTCAACACTGCTTGAATGAAACCAGAAGATGGTGCTTTTGACCCTGACTCAGAACATCCAGATAACATGGCTCAAACATATCCTCATTTTTTTTCCATCAGGAAAGTTACATGACTTCTCATAGGAAACAGACAGCAAACATGAATTTTGAACTCTTAAATCTCACTCTCTTCATCCTGTGGCTACAATCCCTCTACCTGCGATTCAGCAACAGATAATAAAGATATTAATAGTCTTGAAGATACTGAGGAAATAAGATAACACATCTGGTCTACAGCAAAGCTAACCGATATAATTAAATCAACTGTAATATAGATTTTTGCCTACTTTAATTGGGGGTGGGGAATCAAGACAACTAAGGGTTGTTGTTGTGGTTTTTTTTTTTACACAGAGGTAGAACACTTTACCTCTAAAACCAGAATTTTGTCTAAATAACTCAATGTGATTTGCACCTGCATTTCCTTATTTCAATTTTACTTTGTCTACATGAGGCAATACTGAATGCTGCATCCTGGGAAGATGTTAAGCAATGACAGCCAATGTGCTATTTTTATTTTCAGAGTGGCTTTGTTACATTCACACATTATATCTTTGGATGAGTCCAATCTAATTTTAAATCTATTGGACTACTACAGGATCTGAAAGAGCTGATCCTGTAGGATTTGAAAGTGAGTCTTTGAACTGAGATCTCAAGAGATAAATGGCAAATACATTAACTTTGCCACCTCATTTTCTTTAGCTTACAACTTAATTGTATTTTTCGTAGACCTCAGCAATCATGTTTTAATTAGGTTCCTTTGTCTGATTTGATAACTTGTTTTGCATCTTTTCTACCTTAGCCCACCGCTCCACAGAGCTAAGCAGATAATATTATGATCTGGTACTTATTTCTAGCATTCACTTTAGTTGAATAAGATACTACAGGAACTTTGACTTCTTTAAGGTAAAGAACAGATTTACCAAAATTACATCTACATATTGGCAGCCAATACTAAAATAACCCCCTATCTATGCTATGTATGTAAGACAAATGTGAAAAGGGATTTTAGCTCAAGATAACTGGCTAGACAACCCAGTCTCACAGATAGTTGCTGTTTCTCCTAAGTGATCCCACATAGGAGGCCAGCAGGTGCCACATTTCAAATCATATGAAATTACAAGTTAGCAAGCAGTCTCTCCCCATGGGCTCAACTACTACTTCTTAAAGGCTCAAAATAGGACGTAGACTTGAGAGGAATTTTATACTCTCTGAAAGGGAATTTCTTTTGTTCAGTTCTGATGACATCTGTGATCTTTTCTCCACTCAAAATGTCCCCAGAAATCTTTGTAACCTATTGAATCTGCAGCCCCCTTTTCTGTAATACTATAGTCAATATATCCTTCAACTCTGAAAAGAATGAACAATTTCAGGAAACACTCATTCTGTTTATTGAGAATATACTAAAACTGAACAGCCTAAAATCTTCAATCTTTCTCACATACTTATACTAAAGAAAAGGTTTAAATAACATTCTAGTCACTAAAATAGTCTGCTGACTGTTAATTTAAAATACTTTCATAATCTCAAAACTAGGTGCTTTTTTTTCCTAATGTTGATAGTCTCCCAAATTTACTTCCCTTGTGATTTGAATTTTATTTCAGGCAAGAATTTTCCAGTTTTTTGCATCAGGTTCTATTTCTTTACGCTACTTATTCTTCAATTCTCTTTTGTCCCCAGTAAGCCACATTCTAGAATAGTCCTACAAGACTACGGCAATATTTTAGATTTCACATAATAGAACTCAATTTTTGTTTCAGGCAAAGTGTAATTTTGTCTCAATCAGCAGTCAGTAGCCACATTGCCAATTAGACTGAAGTACACTTTACAATAAAATGTGCAAAATTATTGGGGAAAAATATACAACCGAGAGAGTCTCAACTGTGGGTAAAATAAATATAATTGATGCATCCTTCAGTCGGCAGCATTGATTATTATTTATTATTACAAACTCTTCAAAACAGGATGATTTGATGTCAACATGTTATTTTAGGAAGTGCACAATTGAAGAAAGCATTATTTGCATGGATTGATTCATAAAATATGTTTACTGAGAAGAGATGTGCACTTTTACTTGAAATGATTCTGAATAATAAAGAGAAGTCAAGACAATCTCCAAGTTTTTTTAATAAGCTTCAATTAAGAGAATAGTTTTTGTACAAAGACATTATCTGTGCCTTTTTTTTCCCCCTTTTTTGTGCAGTCTGTCTTGCTAAACTTAAGAAAATAGTCACAGCAAATCCAGGGTCACTTTTATCCTATGTCACCCATTGAATCTGGAAACTCCTCTTGAATAGCAAGGATCAGTCCTACCTCCTTGCATTGATCTCCTTTCCAAACAGAATATCACCATGCTTTGATGTGACATATGGAATGAGAAAAAAGTAATAATGAAAATCAATGAGTCTAAATACTCTTTACTTTTAACTCACCTGTCGTTCACTATGGTTATGCCAGTGTCCAAGAAAGTGAGGGATTTAAATGCACCTGCACTTTTTCCATTTTATGTTATTTGTAGCCCTGTGTTAGCACTAAAAAAGCCAGCTGAATTCATTTGACAATTAGCAACATTTACACATGTGAATATGTACATGCATACACAGGTTTATTCTTAAGCCTTCACATTTCTTATATTATAAAAAGCAAGATCAAGACATCACCCTCACTATTGTTAATGTTTACAAAAAGCCTTTTATCCAAATGTTTTAAAACTAATTTATAAGATCATTACTATTATACCTACATACCTGTCACTGTGCAGATGGCTCACAAGAAATTAAAGATATGGACCCAAAAAAAAAAAGGATTTAGTTCAATACCACAATGGACAGCTACTACAAAACATATAGACCCAAATCAACACAAAGCAGGTGAAGGGGGCGCTGGAAGACCAGCCAAGCCCATCAGGTAAAGCAGTGGATTAGTATGATTCACACTAACTTGTGGGAACCCCCATCTCACCTGCTGCTTTAAAACTTTGCTCTTCTTTCTAGTGATCATCCTTCAAGAGTATCCTGGTGCTTTTGTTACTCAGATTGTTTTGTTTCAAGTAAATGAGTATCTGGCTTCCCAGGCACTGTTTTTCAGAACGTTTTTAAATAAATTACTGTGCAACAAACAAATTCTTCCACCAAAAATGACTGCATGCAAAACTCAGCCCAAATTAGTTAAGAACTGCTCAGATGCGGTGGTGGGCAGGATGAGACAGACAGACTGCTAAATTCAGCTGTATAAATACCTGGAATACCTTCCTAATTTATCAGTAAATAACAGAAAAATATTATTTTAAAGTTTCTTCCCATAAGAGCCCAACTTTCCTGTGGTTTCGTTATCATTTTAAACTTTGAGTGGGTGGGTTTTGTGCCTCAGAAATACTGGGTTTCATCTCCAGAGCCAATGGGGTTATGTTAAAGTGTTAGCACTGCTACAGATGCAGTCCCTGAACGGTTCAGCCTGCTTCATACCACTGAGTGAACGTTTTGCTGATCAGTAAAGCATCAGAAAATGACACTGTCTCATTGAAGAGACATCAGGACGTATTTTCTCTGACAGTATGTAGGGGGTCCTCTTTGCTGACACTGGGGTTGCAGTGAGCAGTAGCAGAGCCAGGATCTCTGTTACTATGCAGATCCACCAGCAATTTACCCTTTGACAGACAGGCAAAACCACAGAGGAAGGTGCCTGTAGCTTGGAGACTACAGCCAAGCTGGTCTGTGGCCCATGCAAAGGAAGGTTTATTCCTCCCCCTGCTCCCTGCAGAGCTCCCCCACGTCAAGCCTCTACATTCGGGCTAGGCGTGGAGGAAAGGATTTGCCCCTGAATGCCTTCACAACTTCATTTAGAGCATTACGAATCACTACTGTTCACCAGAGACAGGCTGCAACAATTTACATTCTGTGCAAGCCCACCAGCATCTACTTCCCTCCATGGGGGCTCCAGGAGCAATTCCGAAGACAAACCCAGATCTGAGAGGCGTGCTTGGTACCCCTTCCTTTAACCACTGTTTAAGGGAAAACAAAATCAGCAGAGATACAAGTGCTGCACTTTTCACCCACTCAGATCTTGAGCAGCAGAGTGAAAGCCCAGGATTCTGGGTCTCACTGGGTACCCCAGAGCTCACATACTTACTGCATGCCAACTTTTGGGAATAACTCACGCTTGCTTATACCACCTAATGATAGGAGACATGAGCACATCGAATTGCCTGGTTTCTGAGATCCAGTTCTGAACTCAAAGGCATAGGGCAGCTGATGTATGTTTGCAGCAGCAGCTTAAGCATGCTAGGTATTTAAAACAAAACACCTTTTCCAGTGTTTAACACTTACTGTAAAAAGAAAACTGTATTTCTGACCACCTCTTATTTTCCCAATAAAACTTTCTTAATGCTAAAATGCAAGACTGGAACACATTAACTTCAAAGACACATAATGACAACTGTTCCTTGATCTTGAATTCCATGAAATTTCAGGTCATTGTGGGGAAGCCAACAACCAGTTTAGTTAAATGCTTAATGACATAAAAACAGTGATTGATTGCCATAAAAATGGGTCCTAGGGATTACAAAAATGAGAAGACTCACAGAAGTTATTCAATGTTCCCAACTAGAAAAGAAGAAATATTTGGCTACAAAGCTAAGTTCTTGTCAGCCAGATAGGGGACTGTGAAATGTATATAACTTATTTTTCTTTCTGAAAGGCTTACTTTAAATTTATTTTATTTCATCCACTGTTTTTAAAAAAATGTATTTCAGGTGGATATTAAATAGAAATATCCATATCCAGAAAATAACACAAACATTTTTTAAGCAGTGCAAACAGCAGAAAACTGGATATCGTACTATAGCATACGGAAATATTTACCTTCTGCCCTCAATTAAAAACAAATCAAAAGTACTCCCAGACCTTAGAAACACTTAACATTTTAAGTAAGGAGAGCCCGTCGGTATTTCTGTAGGTACATGGCATTTGGCTAGCGGGGAGGATGTTAAGGAAGGAGGGGCATCCAGTGTGCCGAGACAGCAAACCAGTTAAAAAATGCCGTAAATATAGGTCTTTGTCTTTAATTTGGGGAGAGCGGGTGTGCGTCTGATCCGGACTTGCCTGGCTCCTGCAGATTCCCAGGCACAAGACAGATGGCAGTGCAACCAAGCTAGAGCCTGGGCCTGCCGTCTCTCCCTCTGGGTCTAACTCCTATTATCCACTTGTAAATTAACCTGTCAATTTATCAATCAACACCATCTTGATTCTCCCCTGTTCCACTGCCCAGCATCGCAGTGAATTTGCCTCGTAAATAACTGGGAGCCCCATGTTTGTTAGTATTGTGAATGAGTTTATTATCACTTTGATGACTGCTATGAATCACAAATGCTGCCGAGAGCCTGATAAGAGGGGGGGGGAAAAAAAAAGGTACATGCACACATTAACACAGTTGAAACTATTTGGGAGATAACAGATCGAGTTACTGCGATAGCAAATCATTTCAACCGGGGGAAAATGGCTAAAAAAATTGTAGGTTTTGTGTCAGAGAAAACTCTTAAACCGCAAAATATGAAATAAAGGGGAATGGTATTGTGTCTAAGGCTCAGAGGTATCTTCACTGCTACATTGCTGGGGTACTTCAACTTGGTCCTCGAATTTCTCAGACACTATTAGATTTTTACACCGTATTTGGAAAAATCAGAAGGGAAGAAATATCCTTTGAGATGCAACAAGTATTTTATTTATTTATTTTGCCAATTTGACCCTGTCTGGATCCTGAAGTAATTTGTGCTATGAAAAAGCTGGAGGTATCCAAATAAAAAAGATACTTTTAAAAAGAAAGTTAAAGGGAAGAGGAGTTTGAATCCAAACTTCTTTATGCCATGAGGAAAATGCAAAATTAGTAGCATTCAAGTGTGTTTATTGCACTATTTTCATTCTTCTGATTAAAGTCTCAATGTTTACTCAAGCAGCTTGACTTTATTTAGACTCAAAAAAATGTAACAAATTAGTGTTGCTTACCTCTTTGAACTTAGCATCTAAATTATATTTCATGTTCTATGAAAATACTAATATGGAAAGTATAACACTTTTTCACAAGTCCTTTGAAAAATCAGGGTTCGGTGGCATATTTGCTCTTTAGAGCCAAATGAAACATAACTAAAATCTAAAGAAATTATAAACTGCAAGTTAAAAAAAGCAGATGTTTGGCTATTTTTAAATGCAACCAATCTCTTGCCAGGTGTAAAAAACAGTCTACAATCGTCTGAAATACATCTGAAATCTTAAAATACATAGAAGTTTATTTAGAAAGTGTAAACAACATAATGAAAAAGAGGTCAAATATTTTATACATTTTATCACTGGAATTTTTGAGATATTACAGTGGAAGTAAATGGTAAAATTGAGTTAAAATCTGAACAGAGGTTTATACCCAGAATTAGAGTCTTATAAATCAGCCAATGCACATTCCTATTCTTTTCCATTCTAAGTGACATTTTTGTTTTATTTATGCCTTAAAATAATTTTTCTACATCACAATTCTTAAAATGCTTCTAAAAAGTTAGCAGAAAGCCTCACTAAAACTTTTAATGCTTTTAATTACTCTTTTTTTTTAATTCTACCAGGTAGATTTTCTGTAGGAAATATTACCTAAATTCCAAATTACTTCAGAAAAACGCAGGTTGATGCACAGATGTCAGTTATTTTTGTAGATCTGTTTTGCTACTATCTTTCAAATTCCAGCTAGGATACAGACCACATTCTGACCTTCAGAACCTACATGTTAAAACTCCTTATGAAATCTGAGTTATACGTATATTTTAAAACTGAGTAACCTGGTTCAAACGAAGCTGTGCATGTAAAACTACAACCCGTGAATCATAATGCCTGTTTTAGAATAAGACTTAAAAGACAAAGCAAAATAAAATTTATACAAATATTTTCTAGGGCTTTATATAGCCTTACTAAAAATCTAAAAAAACAGTTTATGGAACAAATAGCAAGCAACACACATGTCCACAGAGAAACAGTTGTCATACAGCAAAATCTCTGGCACAATTAAAGTAGAGGAATGGGGTGTATACTCAACATTGTTATGCCCAGTATATCATTGGTGGAAAAGTAATGGAAAATGAAATTATTTGTTAGAATGCAATTTAGGGAATCTGATAGGTTGTCCATTTTATTCAATTTATAATTAAGATAGTGTTTAAATTTGAAATGAATTCTATATATGCATGTTCAATAGGCTATAGCACAACAATAAGAATGGAATCACATCTCATTTTATCATAAATTGTGTAATAAGCGATAAGGTAAAAACTAGGGCTAAAATCCTTCCAGCAAAAATGAAAGAGAGCGACCTCAATTGCCCTAATTCATTCTGCTTTTTTTTTTTTTTAAACTCTTCATTTTCCCTCTGTTCACATTATTAGCTTACACATGAGTGCATTATTAGAAAATAACAAAGCCAAACAGGGAAACTTGGAAGAAGCAGGAGATAGCATCCCCTCTACAGCTGAAAGGTATTCTCATTTCATTTGTTAGGAGTTGCAAAAATAGTTTTATTGCCAGGGAAGGACAATGACCTCTGTCTTTCAACAAGCTTGGTGGTTGGTCTTTTGATGGAAAAAACTAGGGGATACAACATCTGGTAATTTGTGTTACTGAGCTTAGCTGAGGTCTTAACGATGTAAGCAGATTATTCCTGAAGAAGAACAAAAAAAATTCCGGAAGACTCAATGAACTATTTAAAGTTATTAGCTGGTGCATTCTGGCACTTCAACACTCTTTTCGGATTCCTTTTCCTTTTAGATGTTTGCCTTCTGATCAGATTGTTCTAAAAAAAGAGCTCTACCACCTTCCAACCTCACCATGCTTTTCTGGTGGTCCACGCATGTTCTGTCATGCATGCCAAGTCCCCCTTTTTTCCCTCTCTACTGCAAAGACGACTATTATTTTTCTGATTAAATATTCCCCTGAAGAACTTTAAGAGCTTGTACCACCCCTCCGGAGCTGCTGCATAGGTCAGGAAGGCTGAACAACACAGATAGCAGCAGTTGAGCTCAGATTAAGGGAAAAAAAATGCAAATGAAAAACTGATGGGTAGAGTATGAAGAAAAAAATAAATTATGTGTACTCTTGACCAGGAATTTCATGCTGAAAACAAATATTCCAAGGAAAACATCCTCGATTCTGTCTTTGAAACCCTTCCCTCTGGTTTAAATAGCTTTGCACAATTTTAGCTTTTATTCCTCTACTCCCTATAGCTCTTCCAAACATTTTATTTGCCAGTGGTGTAGTGATTTAAAACATCTGTTGAGTTTCACTGTTCCCTCTATAGGCAATGGACCCATATTTCCTAACATACACACAAGAGACAACAGCCTGAGTTTAAATTACCTGGAATACGCTGCCTGGAAAACCAAAGTCATATTGTTGAATGGAACAAATGATAAAGCTTGTAAGAGAACCAATATCTTTTAGATGCTAAAATGGAACAAAATTGCAGACTTAGTTTAAGCTGAAGTCTAAGGGCAATATATTTCTTTGTGAAGTTTTTTTTTCCATGTTCATTTTTATAAATTTTAAGCACGCAACCACTGATTTTTAAAGATGAAACAAGAGAATTACAGCAAATGAACAAATATTTAAAGCAAAATTCTGGTCTTATGTTAAAAATTATTCCATACTATAGATTTTAAGTGGGAAAAGCAATGCACTCCCATAAAAACTATCTCCTCGTGAGCATCCTTTGGGCTTTTTTTAATAGTCACTGCATCTTTCAAACTTCTATTTTAACAGACTCATAGGAACTCTTCAATGAACGGTTATAGAAATGTGCAGTCTTAGACTGTGACCTAGAGCACTCACAGTTGTTGCTATCAGCTACCATAAATTAGCAGACAACTAAACACTTAATTTCCATTCATCTAGAGTTTATCATACAATGCAAGAGCATGATATTCTGGTATACTGAGCTTTTAGCATAGCATCAAGTACTTTCCAAGGTTTTGCCATTACTTTCTTTAAAGCACTGAGTTTTCATTGGCACTACTCATTTTCATAGACCCTCAATGTATGTTCTGTGTTTGTTCACTTCTACATTAAACTCAGTACTCATTTCCTAATACAACAGATACAGAGTTTGCTATGTTTATTTTAGAGCATTACTGAATCTCTAGAGGAGTTGTTTTGTTAAATTATAGTTTTAAAAGTCCTGTCCTCAGAATTAAGAGCCACCCGATGCTAAGGATTATTCTAAGGGCTGGGGTTAGATGGGACACGGAACTTTACCCACACAAACACTAGAGGATTATTTTTTGTAAAATATTCCATATATGGAAATTAATATTTAAGAGCTTCAGAATTTGACTTAGAACAAATGTTATGACTATGGTACGGCCTGATATCAACAACAGTAAATTAACTTATACAGCTTCGATATCCTAAACCTTTCTTTTTCCTCTATAGTTTTATGTTACAAATTTTAACTAATGCCAGCTTCTTCAACCAAGCAGGCTTTTGCCATTTTCATTGGAGAATACTGAAAAAAAATATCCATTTAACTCCTGGATGAAGAAATAGGATTTTTGTGGGGGTTTTTTTGTATACATAAATAGACTCCATATAAAATACATATGTTTACCTGAAATGCTGGAAAAACAGTTATTCTGAAATGTGCGTTTTTTTAATAGGAAAAGTGATTTTTAAATAGACACCTTAAATTCATTCTTTACCCTAAATTAGTTTTCTGTGGTCCAGACCCCAGCAACAGTGCAGCATGTGCTGCTTCCTCATAACATCATGATACACTGATCTAAACCATGTGATTTTTCTAGCCTTGGCCCAGATCAGAAGCCTTATCAATGATAGAAAGCTTCATGTTCTTGCCAGCGTATCAGATGTATTATTTATGAATTAGTATTTTCTGTTTTTATTATTGGTACCAAGGTCTTTGAACATAAAACAATTTGGAGCATCTTTCAGGTGTCCCATGTAATTGGGAGCACTGAGGTTTTGAAGGACACAGTTAGAAGTCTTGTGTCTTTCAAAGTTTTTCTCCGCACACAGCTTTGTGGCTTTCACCTTTTGGGAACTTCAATCTCTGCCACTTGAGTAAGATCAGTGAGTGCCACCCTTCATCGCATGCAGAAATAACAAGAGGGAGCTGCTGGGATTTCAGAGTTGTGTGTTTACTAGCAAGATTTGGTGCCTGTTTTCTTAACAGAGAAAGAAGGCAAAATCAAAGTACGCAACGCACTGTACACATTGTATGCAGGGTGTCCTTCACTTCAAGAGCTAACTCAAGTAGAAGAGAATTTAAGAGTTGCAAAGACAGATATAGCATGCTCTGTCAGCACCAGTTGCCTCTTAGTAAAGTGAATCCTGTTTCTCTAACACCTACTTCTTTGCAACAGTGCTTGATTCCCTATTGTTTACTTTCTAGAAGCAGAGGATCCAAAAGTGTTGAATATTTTAATACATAACAAAAAGTCACAGCTCATGAAGTTTCAAAGCAGGGAGGTGCCACAAACAGTGTACACTAAAGTTTTTCCTCTTCCCACACAGAGCCAAACTCTCAAAGGTTTATCATCACACAGCATCATATTGAACAAAATCAGCACACTGCTATGCTGCCATTGTCAACCTAAAGAAACATCCTTGGACAAAATACTACAAGACTAAGAACCACACTGGAAGATCTGAGGAAACATCGCAGATGTGTGTTTGGAATCAGGGACATGGAAAAAAAAACCTCTTAGCCTTAGTGGAACAATGCAGAGGGGTCTTAAAAGAGAGGTAGCCTTCAGGTAGCTGCTTATTCCTTCATCTTAGGAGCGCTTGTTATGTTAAAAATAACTGGAGACACTGGTTTGGCATCAGAGACTACAACACATCCATCTGCCTCTGTGCAGATATTGAACTACCTAGGGGATTCCCTTTGGTTAGATTGTATAATGCTCTTGTAGGCCAATTTTCTTTCATAACATGGAACAAAAATGACAAGTCATGTGGATGTGATCAGACTTGAAGTAGGAAAGCCAAATTTTGCATTGATTACACTCTGGGTAATGCTCTGAAAGTCAAAAGAGGATTTCAAAAGGTTGTAGAGTATACATATAGACCATTTTCTTCTTTGTAAATAAAACTGGTAGAGGCACAGAATAGAAAATTAGACTTTGTGGTTCTAAAACTCTCATGCAGAATGAGATTTTTAGGGCTAAGTTCTCAAGGAAGTGGCCAACCAACAATGGCTTCAAGATGCACATATGGTCATTACAGCTTGAAAAGTGGGTCCTTGTACTCACTCCACACTTGCAAATGCAGTATGCTTACACATGACCATACTCCTTTTCCTAGACAAGCCTAAGCTCTTCAGAATTCACATTTACATGTGAAGGTGCCAGCTTTAGTAGCTGACACAGAAGCATCAAGACAAGGCAAAGGATCACCTTCAAAAGGAACCATTTGACTGAGGTCTGATACATGCGCACGCTGCACACTTGCACAAAAAGCAGAAGGAAACTAGTCTGCTCCTTGAGACAAGGTGTGTTATTTCTTACATAGCTGAGCCTCTACTAGAGTGGGACAGAAAATAACAGTCTGTTGCATAACACTAAAACACCAGTAAAGGCCTGTAAGAGAGGCTGAGTACGGATCTGGGAAGTAACAGATGTCAGGGCGTTGCATACACAGAAGCATCTTCCTACTCATGTACTTCCATTTATTTCAAAAGGACCACAATCAGAGCAAAGTAGTACTCAACACAAAGTCACAAAATGTAACAACAAAAAAATTCAGACATTTGGTACTTAAAAAAAAAATGTTTACATTATGGGGTTTTCAGTAACAGAAAACAGACAGAGGTATATCAGAAGGGGAAAAGGGCTTTTAACAGGCTACTTAAAAATACATTTCAAAGAAAACAACCTCTCTAACCTGCATAAACACTGCCAAAATTGATCCTGCTCAGGAACGCAGGCCAAGTACGGGATCGCTGTATATTTTGCTTTATGAAGCTAAAGCAATATTACCACAACTACTCTTAAGGCATCTAATTGGTACAGTAGTGATGGCTTTTGAGATGGATGAGTAGAGAGCAACTTACTTATGGTGACATTCAAAACACAAGGCTGTGAAATATTTTGGAAACAGACCAACACTATGAAAGATCCCAAATTTACTGCTGCGATATCATCATCAGGTCTTCATCATGAAACATCTATCTAAAATAAGATAGAATTTCCACCTACCCCTCCGCCCTGATCTGTTAAAAACCATGAGATGAAGTGAGTTATGTCCCATTAATCTTTCTCATAGAAATCAGACAGATGGGCTGGATGAAGCGGAGGTGAATGAAGAGAAGCACCTGCTATTTTCAGGGAGTTGAGGGAAATTGGTAAGGGAAAAAAAAATCACAAGTGGGCGGAGAGGGAACAGTATTGCTCTATTACTGGATACCTTCTGAAAATGACTGATAGGCCTTATGCATCTATGATAATATGTGCTCACATCTCCTGGTGGGGAAAAAAACCAAACATCTCAAAAAACAAGGATGGCATTACAGGTCATGAGTCAAAGAGGCTGATGAGCTGTCAGAAAAAATTACATAGCAGTGTGAAATATATAGGAAAATGTCTAATTGCTGTAAAGAGTACAATGAAAAGGAGTGATGAATGTGTGTTCTTGCAGGAAAGGAAGATAATGCTGTCTGAGAAGTCATCTCTGCTCAGGAAAAATATTCACATTATGTGACCTCTGACCACCTTGAGAATGGAAGCGACTTTGGTAAGAAAGGTCCTAGAGAAGTTTCTCATTTTGTTTTTTTTTAATGAAACTTCATATTTTCTTTGAAAATACTAGAGGAAACTAAACATAGTTTACTAAAAATCAACATTATATATATATTTTTTCTATCATGCCATTGAACAGGGGGCTTTGAACAACAGAACTTCCTGGAATCCTACATGGCACCAGATGAAAGGAGCTACCAAATTGTCCTGGTTAATTTTCTTCCTAGCAGCTGGTATAGCACTTTGTTTTGGATTTAAGATGAGAATAACACCGATAACACACTGATGATTTTAGTTGTTGCCAAGCAGTCAAGGACTTCTCAGCTTCTCATGCTGGCCTGCCAAAGAGAAGGCTGTGGACACCCAAGAAGCTGAGACAACAGCTAGGGGAGCTGACCTCAGCTGGATATTACATACCATACGATGTCCTGCTCAGTATATAACTGGGGGTTGTCTGAGAGGTGGGGCAGCTCAGGGACTTGCTGAGCACTGGCTTTGGGTAGTGAGCAATTGTGCTGTTCATCACTTACTCTGTGCATTCTATTATCATCATCATCTCTTTCTGTTCTATTAAACCATCTCTATCTCAACCCACGAGTTTTACCTTTTTTTTTTCCATTTTCACATTCAGGTCTCTCCTCCATCCCACTGGGAGGGTGTATGTGAGGGATGCACAACTGTGGGGCTGTTTTAGCTGCCTGCTGAGCTAAACCGTGACACAAGTTTTATAAAGAAAAGGAATTACTAAATGGCCATTTAGTTTCAATAGACATTTCTGGTGGTCCTTTAATACAAGTGTAGCTGTTGCTGACAGAAAAGAACCCACATACATATAAACATAGCATGGATTTCAGCAGGTGTAGTTCAGAAGCAACCGGTATAAATAGCTCCACCTCCATTCAGAATACATGATGGCCTTGTTTTAGAGAAAGGTTCTTCTTACTGAAGTTTGCTTAGATATTAAATTCACTTAATGCCTTTGAAGGACATTACTCAGATGAGTAAGGAGAATGATGGGGGCTGTTTTTGTTTATTTCTAATGAATAAAATTCATCTTAATCATATATAGCTAATAAAACTACCTGAAACACCTGAAAGAACACCACACTTGAAAATAATCTCTGTAAACTCATTCAAAACGGAAGCGTGACCAGATTTTTTCATTGGGGGTGTCAGAGGAGGGGTGTTATAGTTTGAATTCTAAAAGGGCCCCAGATACATTTTATGGATTCACAGTTTTGAGATCATTCTGTCTTAATGTATTTCATTAGTGTAACCCTAAATGGAGTACATATCTATATACATGTTTTAATGATACTCTAAAATCTGTATCTAAGAATTTACTTGTCTTTAAGAGTGCTGTATTTAGTCAAGTTTACATTACAACTGTTTATGTAATGTTTTTCGTTAAAACACACTAGAAGGTGTTAATTAGAACTGGGTGATTAGTTCATAATGAACAGTTTAAGCAATTAATGCTACCACTTTTTTGACCCATGAATTGTCTATATGCAAAGAGCAATTTTCTTGAACTTGTTATTCAAAAAATATTTAAATTATTTCTTCAGATCTGCATCTTCTTAGTAATCAGTTAGCTGTATTTAATAGTCCAAGTGTGAGTTGTATTGGTTATTCATGATTTGACAGTGTCATATGACATTATTCCTATTCCATCACAGGTCAGAGAGACACCTTTAGCATCAGGTTTCATACTACAAATGCAATTTTTTGAATAAACTAGCTTTGATATTTTTGGAAATATTCTCAAGCTCTAGCACGAATTTCTTTCACAATTAAGCAAACAATTCACTGAAATATATCCCTGGTAGGAATACACAAGTGAGCAGTGACTGTTCAAGATCAAGGACTCCTGAGAATCAGAGGAAGACTTTCTGCAGAGTTCCACAAAGGCCAAAAGGGATCACAAAACCCAACAAATTATAAATACTGAAATAAAAACAGGGAACATTTGCAACGTCTGCCTTGCTGTATAAAGTTATATCCATACACTTTTGGCTCAGCTCAAACACTAACCAACCTATCCCATTTGCTTAGTCAAAAGGAAAGCACATATAGTTTCAAAACTATTCATCACAAGAGAGATTCAGGCTAAGACTGTTTCTTTTTTTCTCTCTGTTTAATAATCTATTTAATTTCCCTTCAAGATGATGCCCCTCCTTGCTTTATGTGAGTACCTGCACACTTTTTTTCTTCAATACCTAAGGAACATTTCTGCAACCTTGAAAATCATCACTTTTTTTTATTACTTCACCTAATAATAATAAAAAAAAATACCCAAGAAGAACAATAGTGGCAACGATACAATCTGAGGTCCACAAGTACAGATGAAGTCTGTGTGAAGACATCTTCCCCAGCCACGTTCCAAATTTGCTTACACGTCTGTCTACACACCCACATGTGAAAGAACATACGGAAAACAGCATCTTTCATGTAACAAAATAATCACAACACAAGAGAGAGGTTTTGGCATACCTTTGACTGTGGCCAGTAGCTGTCTGTTAACAGCAAGCAAACCAATGAACTGGGGGATTTTTAAGACTGCATTGGCCCTGCGAGGAGGACTCTTTCATTTCCCATACTTTGTCGCTCGCCATAGAGCTGGCTGACATAATGGACTTTTACAACGAGCTCAGAAGCAATTGGCAATTAAGTGGTTTGAAGGGGTGCTTCTGGGCTGCCGTGAAAGGCTTCAGGTGTGAAACGCTTGTTTTCAAGAGCACTAAGCAAAATGTATAGTTGCTTTCAGGGGCCCCCTTGTCCTTCTGAAGGAAGGGGGAGAGATGGGGGAAGCAAGGACACTCAAGAGCAATTTGCTATTCAGTGCCTGAATGCTGTGTGCTTTTTCTCTCCCCCCTCCCCATCCTTGTGTGGCTGGTAAGGAGGGCAGATTGCGATGGCACAAACAGCTTTCGGCACAATGGCAGATCAAGAGAGAGGCAGGGAAAATGAGGCAGAGAGAGAATGGGAGCCTGAATGAAGTAAGGATGGTTTGATTGTTAATTGTGGGTAAATGTGTTGCAAGAGTGAAAAGGGTTCATGGACTACTTTAAAACTATACCCAAGCAATAAGTACAGAGTGTGGGGAAATAAGGAGATGTTCCTGACCCTTTTAAGAGCTATAGTAGTGCATCTGGCCCACTTGAAAAGTAAATTGAGAACTGTTAAAAAGATAGGCAAATACATTTGTGTGCATTATATACTTCCATTTCTAAAGGAACCCTGACCAGCAAATGCACTGGGATGGCATGCACACAATATTCTTTTCTCCAAGGATTACTTCACCCATAGGACAAAAACAAAACAAGCTAGAACGTGAACAAGCCCTAATAGACAAATATTTAAAATACAGATTTTTTTTTTAAAGGTGAATAAAAATATGTTTCTATTCTAGGACAAAATATATTTGTTCTGAGGCTAGCACAAGGGTAAAGAAAACTTCAAACAGAACTAAGCGAACAATATCCTTCATGAAGACTGTTTCATGTCACTTTTCCTTGTATGACCTTTACTTCTAACATATTGATTTTTTCCTAACCCAGCCTTGCTTTGCAGAAAAAAGGGGTATTGAGTCTTTGAGCTGCTTACATATCACTATTGTACATGCATTCTTAAAGGTGAAGGATCCCCTTTCAGAAGATGACTATCTGACTGACAATATGATTAGAATTGTCTGAGGACTTTTCATTTTAAATGTGGTGAGCCACATATATCAGTTTGGAGCAAGGGGAGGGGATGTGAAATAGCTCAGATGGTGCTAAACTGATGAAATATTTGTGCAAGAGATGTGCTCAGTTTTGCCCTTTTGTGTTTTGGCAAGGAAGGTGAGATTGTGGGGGAAGCCAGAAACGGCTCTTGGACCCCAGCTTTTTGTCTCTCAATCTGCAAACCTCCCTAAGTATCTGCTAAGGAGTCTCTACAACATCCCAAACAGGCACACATTCTCAGCACAAGCTACCTCTATCAGGTTGACATGAAGAGTTCATTTACATCCTCACAAAACTTTTTTGTGTTATGAAATCATAAAACTAAACCAACCATCCACTTAAAGTGGAGAAAAATGGCTCTGGATTACAAATATTCTACCAAAATGGTACTTACTCTACAAGGTAGGGCACATTTATATTCTCCATTAAACCAGGATTCCCATCTCACTTTTTTTTCTGTGAATTAGAAGCAACACTAATTCATGCATTGAGTGAGCCCTTGTGAAGCAGGCACAAAGAGAAGGAGGATCACGCCTCCTGTCAGTCTTTGCTTTACTCGTCATGAGAGAAATGTCATTTTTGCTTGCAAGAAAACACAGCAACTTCTAGGAGCAAAAAAATCAAGAAGCCTTCATTCATGTATTGCATGCCTACATTGCAAAATGCACATGCTGAAAACTCTCTAAAGATTAGGAATGGAGCCATCCCTCAGAGGTATCAATGGAAATCTTTCCACTGGTTTCGGGTGAAGCTAAGTCTCTGTACATTTTTTCACTCACAGTAATAAGCAAGTAATAGTGCTCCAAAAGTGTGCACACAAGGGGCTGTGCTTAGCAACCTACACATGCAAGTGCAAGCCAAGTCACAGCACCTTTGGAACCAGGGCTTTTCAGATGCAAATAACCTCACACTGGACTGGTTTTACCAGCTGTGGGGTTCAATGCACTCAACCCCCCACCCAGAAGTGAGAATGGCACAGAAAGCTGTAAACCAACTGGTGCTCAGCTGCAAGTGTGTTGTGCTTGGGCAGACTGTTGCATAAACAAAAGAATTTATTCACAGCATGATGGACATGAATTTATGCATGTAACCTCTGCCTCATGGAGATGAATCTAGATCCTTTGGCTGCTGTTTCCTGCATGACTATTCAAACTTTAGAAACCTGAAATGAGTACAGGTAATACAGAGAGCGAGATGGAAAAATAAAAATACAGACATAATGAGGAGGGGAAAAAAAACCAACAGAGAAATCAAAATACTTCACTTCTGTTAAAGTCTTCTGTGCTTCAGTTAACGTTTTATTTTGGAAAAATAAAGGGGAATCGAGGAAAACTTTCATTTCCAAGAAATTGTAACGAAAAGCAAGAAAATGAGAGGAAAAAACCACTCCAGCACTTCCCACCGTGGATGTAGCTGAACTGACATTTTTGGAATGAAAATTTTTAATTACCTGTACAATATGACATTTCATTTTGGTGCTACAGAGAGCTTCTCTCTGAAGACAGAAGTTCATTTAGAGAAAAAAAAAACCCTCAATGCAAATTCTTTTTAAAGTGCTTATAGAAGCAAATGCAAAATTCATACCTGTGCAGCACCCACCGACCACACTCAAATACCCAACTGATTCAGTGTTAATTAGGACGGAGGGAAAAGGATTTAAGTCCTGTGCTACTGAGCTGTGGCACAAGTAGGCCCTGCTTGCTTTCGACACATCCAGGGGAAGGGAACAGGGCACGCGATGAATCTCACGGTTATTGCTTTGTACAACACTAAGCACATTCTACATCACACAGAAAAGCGTGTGCTGCCTGCAGCTATTTTAATGTAAGGGCCAGATATATTGAAGCTGCACTGAGTTTCCCCTATCAGATTACACTCCAACTCCAGCAGAGTTGTCAGACTTTCTACTGCTCTTATTCCTCTGATTCTTTCCCACCACAATATGGGCATGCTGTAGTGTCTCTCATCTAAAAACGAAAACATACACACTCTAGCCCACTCCTGTCTCTCCAATCACTGCTTCCTCTCATTTTCATTGTACAAGCTGTTTATAGCTGCTGTCAGTTCTCCTTCCATTTTGTCCTAAACTGTTCCTAATCTAATTTCTGCCCGTTACACTCAATTGACACAGTTCTCACCAGAGTCTCTGGTGACCTCTTCTTAGTCAAAGATCCAACCATACCCTTCTCATTATGCCAGATTCCTTTTGACACAGTTTTCCATGATGTTCTTCATTAAAGTTTGCTATTCTTTGACTGTCGTGACACCGACCTTTCATGCTCTCTTCTCACCTTCTAGCACATCCTGACACCGCTCAAGTTTCTGTGAAGGTTTTGCCTTCTCAGCTGGACCCATTTTGCTCTTCCTACCCTCATCTCAGCCAGTTCAGCTGAGAAATTTAATTATCATCTTTACACTGATGACTCCTAGTTCTCCATTTACTCCAGATGTAGCCAAGTGAAATCCCTTCTCAGCACCTCCACACAGAAATTTAGAAGCCAGCTCAAGGTTAGTGTAATAGAGCAACAAGTGTCTGGCTCCCCCAACACTACCTCTTTTTTAGTAGTGATGATCACCATGATGATCACCACTATCCTGCCTATTCCTCAGACCTATAACCTTTGAAGACAACCTCGCCCTAAGCACTTATCAAAAATACAGCCTTGTCTATTCTGGCTAAAAGTGTTGTCATCTTGCATCATGATTAACAAAACATCTTTCTCCTCAGCTTTGATGAATACAACCTTGCTCTGCTCATATCCTTTCAGAATATTTCCATAAAGATTACTTTTCCTAGCCCATTGCTTTGACCATGTCACCCCTGTCTTTACATCCCTCTGCTGTTCTCCCCTGCCAAACCTCATCAAACATAAGCTACTTGTCTTCACTTTCAAGGCCCTTCAGAGATTATACCTATGCTACCAATCATCTCTTTTTCTTTGTCAGGATGCTGAACCTCATCTCCAAGGAGCCAATAATGCCAGCTGCCATCACACACTTGTTATATTTTTCAAACAAGCACCTTTCCACTGTCACACATTCTGCCCTTCACTCTTGGGAGAAAACATCTATAGAGACACCTCATTATATGTCTTCAAATCCTTCTTAAATTTTTCCTTTTTTTTCTGAGGTCTGTAAAAGCCCTGAGAACTGTCCGGCTGCTGCTAGGATAAGACCACTGCCAAACACACTAACTGGTATTAAGCTATTCATTCTAAATCCTTTTTGTATGCAGGTATCACCTCCCCTACAAACACGTAAGTTGTAAGCTCTTTGGGGTGCGGATTGTCTTTTTGATTTGTGTTTGCACAGTGTGTAGCACAACAGAGTCTTGACCCTTACCATATTCTATGGAAGTAAAAGTGGCAAATGAAATGTTAGAGAAAGGGTTAATCAGTTTACATCAATTAGTTGGTAACCAGATACCTTTCTGGGACAAATTACAAGCTAATTAGACTGTCTTAATGATGTCATGTTTCCATCTTGCACTGTACTTGTTAAGACTGTTGTAATGCCCTGCTGAGAAAAGCATGTGGGTGGAGTTTCTGTAAAATTGATATTTTTTTTCCCCAAATTTTGGAATGTTCATTATGCTTTTCCTTTTTAATTGCACACCTTCCCAAAAGCAATCAAACAATCTTCAAATGTAGTTGATTAAAAAATAAAAATCATATTCCTACAAATTAGTTTTCTATTAGTTCCATTCTGGATGTGTCATTTAAGTTTATGAACTCTTTCAGACTGTTACTACGCCACTATGATCTGTTCCTTCTGGGGGTTTGGAATTTTCTTTGGTGTATTTTTTTTAATTCAAGTTAAGAAAAAGTCTTCACATTTGTTCCCACTAACTTCTACAGTTACTAATAAAAAACCTCAACAGAAGCAAATACAATTACATGCCGGAGGCCAAATAAGTTACTTCAGGACAGTAAACTTTTTGATCCACATTGTTTCCTTCTTACTGTTGCTATCTAATTTAATAATTACAAGCAATCTCTAATAATAATAAAGCAAACAAATTAGCAGTGAATTTAATAACTATCAACTGAAGTTAGTAGTGAAAAATATTCTCCATACTGAAACTTCTTTGCAAGCCAAGTGTTATTTCAAAATATGCTGGTATTTAGGAAGAAAATTACATCCACAAGCTTTCATTTCTCTTTGGAAAGTATGTGGCCGTGGTGCAAAATGCAAGACAGAATTTGGAGGTGCAAAGGCACTCATACAGATAAGAGAATCTGTATTTCAGGCTGTATTTTACTACATACTACATCAGCTACCTTTTAAAACAACATTTCAAAACAACAAATAGCTGCCTCTGTAGATCGCCAATCAACTATCACTACCAGAAACTCAACGAATGGGTCCCTATTGCCTAAGACAACAGACTTGGTGACCAATGAACTCATCAATGCTTTTGCCCTACATCGAAAGACAGACGTGGTAAACATGCATCCCCTCAGGACTGGGGATTTTTTGTGACCACAATGCTTACTGAAACTTCATCTGAAAATTTATTACCTGTATTGTCCTCCCTGCAGTTTGCATTTCAACTGCATTAGCTCTTTGGAAGAGAATTAGCTTATCTACCAAAGCTTAGACTTGGCCATTACCTCATGGGTGCTCTTCAGGAAGCACCAGATAGGCACATGCTCATGAATTCTCATGCATATAGTATGAAAAACAATGAACATACTGCAAATAGGCTACTACTAAACAATTCATTTAAACTCTGGGATGTGCACTCCAAGTTTCTCTCCTGACACAGAGCTTTCAGGTAAGTTACTACTGCTGCCTATTTTTTTTTAATCGTTGAAACAAAATGATGAAAAGATAATAGGGATTTCTTGTTTGCCATTATTTCCTTCTCAGAGGCTTGGGTTTTTTTCCTCCAGTGATTTCTGCTGTTACCATATGTTGCATATAAACCCCGTTAGACTTGTGCAAAGAATCTGTGTACAGTCTGTCCAAAAGTGAAAAGGGCAAGACAAAAAAAAGTCCCTAATCCTATACCACCCCAGAGATATTACAATTGGCTTGTTCTGCCTACATTCAACTGGATCTATCAGCAGTTTTTCAGTAAAATCACATTTCATGACATTCCCAAAAGGTTCATTGACATATTCTCTTCTGGCCAGAAGATGGGAAAAAAGGGCTTTTAATAAGAATTTCTGTGGCTGTTTATCCTTCTTGTTTTTATTTTGACTATCAGTAAAAGTCAAATACTAATTCTTTGGAGACAAACTGATAAAAAGCCAGGAAGACAACAGGTACAACAGCCAAAGTTATCACCAAGCTAAATTTAAACACTTGGATATTTAAGTGATGAGCTGATATGGAGTGAAACGTAAATGTATAGCTTTTACACTGCAGCCCATCTCAGCCACAACTTCCATCATATCATGTTAAGAATAAGTTAACGGATACATAGTGACAAATTCCTTCCCCTGAACAAACTCTATCTGGGTAGAAATGGCAGACAAGAGGAAAGGCTCAGAGATGAGAAATTACTTCTCTCAAAGCAGATAGCAGGTGGAAGGCAAAGCATGAATAGAACTGAAACATGGATGCTGTACAATCAGGACTTTAAGTGTTTTCAGAGAGTAGTTACTGTATTTCAAACACAAAAGTCTCATGTTTACTTCAACAAGTTCATTAATAAGTTATGCAAAGACTTGTATTCGTAAACAAATATATTTAAATATGCACTTACATGTTTCCTATAGTAACTGATAAAAATGCCTCTCAGTTTAAGTGGCCTCTATTTCAAAAAATAAAATTTTAAAAAACCTCTTTTGCTCAGAAAGTGAATACCAGCAGGGACAGATAGTTCTGCCAAACTTTTTTCACTAAAGAAAAGGTTCAGACTATTGTGACATTCTTCTGTACCCAGTATCAGCAATCTGGTATTTTATTTGAATATAGTTACCTGCAGAAGAATTTCTTATTAGGGGACTATACTGAAGAATTGGGGATCAAAACAGGGGATGAATATAGGATCAAGTCTTAGTGATCCGACTTAGTCCTTATGTAACACATCTCAAAGTAGAGGCTGCACTCAGTCAAACATTTCTGCCTTTATAAAAAGAAAAAGGAAGAAAAAAAGAGGAAAAAAAGAGAAATAAAACAGAAAAGAAAAAGGAACTTATGGCATCAAGATTAACATGTAAATTGCTGATTCAGACCCTGAACAAGATCTTCTGATTTCAGCTCATTAGCAGTTCTATTTTTGTGGGTGATGCAAGGAGGAAGAGGGCTACTAGTCTCACCAGTATAACGCCACAATACTTATAGCAACTGCAATAAAGCTTCAAAAGGGCTACAAAGCTGCCGCTTCGCAGCAGCATCCCATTCTTAATTAACATTTTTGGAAACACAGCAATTCAGCTGTATGGCCATTCCATCTCAATTGATAGCTGACTGGAAGTGGTTTTCACAGCTGGGCTGCCGATCCAATGCCCAGGGAGGCTGCAATATCCCTAATTTTGCAGCACTGTTTACAGGCGTAATTAATATTTCTGGAACTGCTGCACAGCAGCTCATTGACCACGCTGTCTCACTTGATAGCCAGTTGGATCTGATGTTAGAACTGAGCTCTAAACCTGGCATGTGCACAAGCACAAAGATCTGATGCTGCTTTAAGTCACAGTTGTGACATCACTGTTACTTTGCAGTTAATGACCAGCCTTCCAACCACCCATGTCTGGGGACTGCAATACTCCAAGAGGACTTCTAGAGAGGTTTTAAAAGTTCCTATAACTTGTAACTTGGACAGTAAGAGCCCAGTGTGTAAACATGTCTGTACACACACATTATCAGTTCATTTAGAAAAGGCAGACTTCATCTGACACAGAAATAATACATACCCTTCAACAAATATAATTAACCCATAACAATAATCTATGTCTGACAGAATCTGCATGGAAGTTTAGAATGCTAAAATACATGAGAATCTTGACTCTGGGATCTTTCTGCTGTATCATGTTATTGAGTGTGGGACATGACACAATGGAACTTTAAAATAGATGCATCTTTTTACATTCCTGCCAAAGATCTCATATTTCTAAGGACCCTCCATCATCTTTATTGGGCAAACTTTGAGAAAAAACTTCTGGGTTTGGTGATACAGCATGAAGCCTATCACTGAATAAAACTAGAATACGCTTGAAATAGAAAGTTTGTGTAGGTGCTAATGTACATCATATTTCAAAGCTATGCATTCCTGCTTTTTACTGAAAAGCAAATCAGGCAAAACCGTTAGATTACTTCCCACTAGATTTCCAAAGTTCAGAGATCATGCACAGCAAGAGAATTGAGTGAAACCTCATAAAAGGCAGTAAAATAGAAGTCAGAGCTGGTCCAAGTTGCAGATTTCTCATTTGATGCTTTTGTTTGTTTAGGGCTTGTTTGTTTCCCCTCTGCAGGATTTACAAAATGTGTATCTGATGATGCAGATTACCCACTTGCTTAATGCTGATTTTCAAGGTAAATTGCATAAAAGCAGAATTTGTTCTATGCACATTCTGCTTTGTTAGAAATATTCCCTTGCTTACTTTCTATCTCATTATATTAATCTTGATCCCCTGGAATGAGAAAGTGCCTGTGAGTGGGGTGGGGGGATTGATTGTTTGTTTGTTTTACTTCTAACCACCAACCGAAACCAAAGGCATTAAAAGTGCCCAATGAGGGGAATGAGAGAAGATCACCAAGTCAGGCCACTAAACAAAACAAAAGTGTGTGTGTATGGGGGGAGGGAGGAGATTAATCTTATTAGGATCGTATATCATGAGGTTGTCAGGTGTGAAAGCAAACGAATGGCCTCTGTTTATCTGAGCTAAACCGTGTGGTTCACCAAAAGACTCACTCCAAGCTGGGTTGGTTTTTTTTACCCTTAATAAATTGGCTAAGTCGGTGCAGAATGTTGATAATGAAGTATGTGCAAGGGAGGTCTGAGCTCTTACCTTCCAGTGTTTAGATGCAACCAAGATTTTTTTTTCCCCCCCTGCTTTTTTTATCACAGCTGATTCAGAAAGCCCTTTGGAAAGATGAAGTAGGTAGAAATCAAAATAAATGGATTCTATTAAAACCAGCAATGCATCAACTGCTTGATAAAGTGATTAATAAACAGCTTAGGATTGTGATTGATTAAACTCTTTAATCAAAGTGCTAAACTGACTTAATATGGATAGTTTCAACATGTTCAAAGTATACATTTTCTCAGCTGAGGGTTCAGAGTTGTTTATGTAACTTTTCTGAAGTGTATCCCCTAGGTCTAACCTGCAGATAGCTAGGACTGTGGAATGTGTAAGTATTATAAAGTGCCATATATATCGCATTAGTCGCTGAAAGTTTGCAAGCAAATCACTGTTTTCACTAGACAGTATTTCTTCCACAGAATTTTAGGTGCAGCATCGGTTTATACTGTAATAGGGCTTAGGAAAGAGCACAGCACAAAATAAACCCCAGCTTTTTAACTATTCTACTGAGCACAATAAGGCCAAAAAGAAATTAGCGTGGAATCTAACCAGAACAGTGGCAGAAGAGGATTACATTTTTGTGAAGGAGAATTCACATATTTACTGCAAAAGAGCATATTTCACTTGCTTCAATATCTGATGCCATTTTTCACACAATCGGTCATCAGCTGGGTTCATTAGCTCAATTCACTATTCCAGGATGCATAGGAGGGTCTGCAATGTTGATATGCAGTCATGTATGTGGCAAGTATCACCAGTTCTCAAACTTTCTATCACCTGAACACAATAGCATATCAGCTATCATTCAGAATTATAAAATAAGAAAAGTTTTGAAGGATGACCTGAGTATATCAAAAAGCTAAAAGCAACCATATAACAAAATGCCAAAATCAACTGCAGAAAACTAAAGTCTGCCTTGCTTTTTACACCAGCTTCAGGGGAGGGAGGAATCCTGACTCACAAGTTTTCAAGGCTGCCTAATGGTTTTGAACAGTGCAATCTAAATCCCTATATATTTATTTTTAGAACTGGAACTTTGGAGGCTTTTCTCCTTGGTTTTTTTTAATTTTGTTTTTAAAGAGCTGGTGTTTATTAGAAATCTAGAATAAGCTGCCTCTAGCTAGGCATTTTACTTCAGTAAAAAACACAGGCAAAGAGAAACATTAAGAGGAAGAGCACCCACTGTGTTTGCTTCAGTCTGAAGACTTGTGATAGCTCTGGAAGCCTGGACTGTAATCTAAATGTCTGGAGCCTTGTAAAAAGTAATAAACGTTAGTATACTTTTAATGCACCATAACAATTTTTAAGCTCAAACTATCAATCACTATTACATAGAGCCCTCTTCCTGCACGCATGCCAAAGTGTTTCAGGTAGCAATATAATTATCCTGTTATGAGCATATATAAAACAAACACCCCGTATAAGACCTTGCAATAGCAAGGTGCTTCACAATATAGAATCCCTGGAGGAGGGGAAATTCTGCAAGAGAAAACTAATAATGTGTAATGGTCTGAGTGAATCTGCACAGGGATTTTCAATAGTCTCGTCACTGTAAAATATATGGGACAAACAAATCACTTAAATAGCTTGGAAAGTGGCTGTACAGTGTTTTATAAACAATCAATAAAGCTTTAAAATCAATATCTTGATGAACCACGAGCCATTGGAGGTTATTAAGCAGAGTGACTTTTCTATAGGAATATACAATTGGAACAGCTATTTGAGAACGATTTAAGTCTAAATCCACCATTGAGGTAAGCCAGATATCTATAGGAAAAGCACCATGCCACAGACATATCATGCACACAGTGCTATGTAATGGAGCAATTTCTTCCACACTGCATTGTCACCTCAGACCTGAACTATGAACACTTTGAAGGCTTTCTGTAGAGTTATAAATACTACAAGTATCAGCTACTCAGTTTCTCAGATTTGCTTATAGGGCACTTATAGGGCTTTCATTCAGAGTGCCAAAACGTGGAACAGAAATCCAATTTATACAGAGGCTGTTGTAACTGAAGGCTTCTTTCTGAAGCAGTAATAGACAAATACTTATTTAATATGTAAAAACTTTGGTGAGTAATATGAAGAACTTCATTACCCAACAGTAGCAATCCAGAAGAGGTTTGCCCATAGATGGAACCAAATAAAAACACACCACTACAGAAAGCAGATCCAAAATGTAAACAGCTGGACTTTAGAGAGGATATGGAATTGCCTCCTATAAAGCTATCAGCATCATGCAAAGCATGGGAAAAAAATAAAGACAACTGTTTGATAGGTATAATCAAAGGCCAAAAGCCTCTCACATAAGCAGCATTTTTTATTTCTACAATGTACTCGATCCGCTCTACACTTAAGTCTCTTGACGAGCTGTACTTAATTGACATAAACAATTCACAGCACCACCCATCAAATTCAATTTTATGAGAGACAAATTAGATAACTATGTGCACAATTCTGTGATGTACCTGGGAATCACATATGGTATACTTCCTGCTACTATTTTCAAAATGAGTCTGTATTTCAGACAATGATATAATGCAATTAATATTGAGCAGCTGTAATTCCATAATAGTGTTTCTTCAGTGCCTCAATTTAATAAGGGTGCCACCATTCAGAGTTTTCCCTCTACCTACCTCTTCTAGAAATCTGTATCTCATTTCAATTTGCATGTATTGCAAGACTGATTCCTTTTAATTCCTTGTGTTATGGCAGGTTTTGACAAGTAGGTGATACTCAACAGAGCACATATAAGACCTAGAAGGCCATGAAGAAAGAAAGATTCTTTCTCTCAGTTCTTTTATTATGCTTATTCCTGCCATATCTGTCCACCTCATTACTCAGTTTGGAATTTATAGATACATGCACCCATATCTGCAAAAACTCCTTTTCACTGAGTAAGAGGAAAGGGTCAGAGATGCGGCAGTGTAGAGATTATGGCCATTCTCAGTCCCAGTGAGAGTCCCCAGAACACTTTTTATGAGCACAGACTTGGCACCAGATTTGCAAATGACAGTGCTGTAAATGCAGGTTAAGTTCAGAATACTATCAATTATCATAACAATATGAAAATAACTGCTTAACTAGAAGTAATTTAATCATACATCCTCAATTTCTGTCATTTTATGCAACTGATTATTTTGCCATGTGCAACTTCCAGGAATGACTACCTTGGGCAAAAATCATAAGGATCGATATAGTACAAGTAAGTAATTGATCTTGCAATATTTACAGTGCCATTCAAAACAGAAAGTAAGTCACCTTTGTCTTCAGGCTCCTGCAATACCAAAGTATTTGGATTCACATAGAATTTAGAAGCAAAATGCTTCCCGTATCAACTGCAACACCTTGCCGCTGACCACAACCGCTATGAGAGTCATTAACTTTTTTCTTCTACAGATGAGGAATGAAAGCCAAGAGTTTTAATTTTGGATACATATGATTTTAAACAAAGAGTCTTTCCTCAGTATGATGTCCTTCGTTAATAAAGCTATGCACTTTGTAGAGTCTTACTGGCTGCTGCTGCGAGAGTAATCAAAGTTGCATTTCAGTCTCCAACTTAAGCAAAATACAATTTTTAGGATCTAATCCAAAGGCCATGAAAGTCAAAGGAACTTTTCCACTTCATAAACCCTGAATACACTGGAAAGACTTCATATGGTCTCTGACTTCCTCAATGCACTCACCATTCAGTATCTTCAATTTTCCGGAACCCCTGAAACTTTAGTATGTGCCAGATTTTAGACAAAGATTTTCATCAGTCCACCTCTGCCTATGTGTTCAAAGTTTTATCAAGTGAGATTTTCTTTGCTAATATTTGAATCCTATGTAAAACATGAGATTTATCCTTTCACTTTTTAGAAAAGCAGATATTATAGACATTTAGGACTCTGTTCAGGACAACAGCAAAGAAAGGAAGCATTTGTGTTCTGCATCTCTAAACTAGCCAGCATACGAAAGTTCAAAGGAGGAAACATCCCGTTGCTTTTCCTTTCAAGAAAGACTAATGAGTCCAATACAACCAAAGTATGAATCCTGCCTTCATAAATATTTTGTATGAAGGAAAAATGGGGACACCCTGTATTTTAAGGGGAAACTCTTTCTGCATGTATATGTTCAGGGCTAACAAGGAACACCATCTGCAAGGCTGGAATATTTTCACACTCCTTTCTATTATACAAAACAATAAACCCTCTCCAGCTGATTTCTCTCATTGTAGAATACAAATTGCCTATAAAAGACCTCAGGGTGTGAGAAGACACTTATCAAACAGATATTACACATGCTCTCATACCAACTAAGCTATCAACTATGCAATTTTAAATATATTAAGGATAAAAAGGTATCAACAAACCTGCTTTTTGTGGTTATAATAATCACGATCTGAAGCACCTCTGTTTGTCAAGCCATTGGTTAGGATACCAATCTTTAAGATAGCATCTGTTTCATGCTAGGTGCTGAAGTAAATTTTCATTAAAAGAGCTGAAAACAAAATTAACTAATTTTTAGCATGTAAAAAGAGAATACTTTCACCTTGATGTAACAGATGCTATAGCAGAACAATGGAAAGCTGCATCTTCTACTAAAGCCTGTTCTATAAAGGTAAGCATACTATTAAAGATACTGAGTTTATAAACATTTTGATGCAGAGCCACATTTCAGAAAACTTACAGCCTGGAACTGAGTGTTGCACTTGAAGTAACTGATTGCCACAAAGGAACTCATTTCTTGAGTTTGATTGCAAGATCTTCCCCACTCAAGTAATTCCAGAAATCAGGTGTGGATCTTTAAAAAAAATGGGCTCTTAATGAAGCAACAGACTTAGCAAAACAAACCAGATTAGCATCATCAGCCTAAACTGCTCAAGCATGATTAGTCACCAATTTCATTGGTATGGGTTAGTTTTATTTCAATTACTTTGCTTTTAAAGAACAACAGTTAAAAGTCACAGAAAAGACTAACCATGGAGTTCTCCACAACCCAAAATTCAACTTCCTTGTTCTTACAGGGAAGCAATTAAGATCCAATCATTTTTAATGCATCATAAATAATCTTCACACTTGCTGTTAAGTTAATTAATATAATCAGTAATGCCAAACGCATCAAAATGAAACTTATTTTGCAAACATGCAAAATGTTCTGCCTCATTGCCTCTCTATCAAAATTAAATGTCATTTTGCTAACAACTTCTGCAAAGTTTTAATTTCAGTCCCTTTGATCATAAGTCTTACCAAAAAAATGATACAACTAATCCAAAGTATAGATGCTTTTTTCCTGACAGAGCCCAAGTGTCATGGAAACACTACTTGAGCACTAACTGCAGAAAGTTCTGGGGTCAAGTTACTTATGTCCTTAAGTGTTCCATATCAAAGTATTGGGTATTATTCATTGACCTTCACTGAATTGCTAGAAATGGCTTTTATGGGAAATGGAAGTAGAGTAGATGGCTAAATAGTTCATTACTTTCAGTGCAAGTAAAAAGAAAATAATTTTCTATAAGAATTACAAGAAAAAAAACCACCATAAGAAGTGAAATCTCACTTTTGGAATAAAAAGTTCATAACTATTTTGATGACCACAGACCTGCACTCAGCTTTCTCATTCTATGCACAGAGTTCACACATTCATATGATAATTGCTTAAAACCAAAAGATAGAGAATAATTGTAGGTTTTATCTTGTGGTCCTGTGCACTCTGGGAAATCTAACTGTGGAGAGGTTCACAGGCAAAGAGGCACCACTGGGATGCTGTCAACTAAACACAGGGGTACAGTGAACCTATCTGTGCCTGATACATTGCCCACATTTTGGGGTCTGGCCGGGCCTCTTCAGGACTCTGCAAGAAGGGGCTAAAATCTCTCTACAGCCGCCTGGAAGTTTCTCTGCAGAGTTTTATGCCTACCAGCAGAGGGTCGAGTCCTACAAAGGCTACATTATTCAATGGCTGTTTTCCTGCATTGCATCAATATCTAACACATATGAAAATTCATTAAGTGATATTCAGGATCCTGCCAAAGTGATAAAATAAGAAGAATCACCTAACATCTCAGTGTTCTTTCTACACATTAGAAGATGGGGAGATTATTTAGCAGCTATTCTATGTGCTGTTATAATAATTAGGCTTGTCAGGAAGTTCTACTGGCCAGACCCTCCTTTTATTCATAGAAGATTACTAGGAAATAAAGTATAATGGTGAAAAAAGTAAGTTGCACAGGAGTGGCAAACCTTGCTCCCTCACAGGCGAACAGCTGATATATTTTGGGTAGTTCCTATATACATACAGCGCTTGGTTCTTCAAGACATTCAAGTGATTAGTAAAACTGTTTTAAAGAACATACTGAGCACTGCTTATGTTCCCCTTTTTGTGTAATATCTATTTATATATCATAGGTTTTAACAATTTAATTACAGGTCTTCAAATAAACTTGCTACTTGATAGATAGGTACTGAGCAATGAGAAGTTTGTGACTGAACTGTGATACTGTTAAGTCACAGATCTTTGTTTCTGTGAGCAGACAACAGAATCTCCTTACTTCAATGCAAATACATTTTCCTTTTGAGTTTTTAAAATGTTTCTGTCAACCACCAGTGCATCTAACACAAAAACAATGACAAAATTTCTAGTGGTCTTCATAAATTCAAGCTTCTTCAGTGTTTCAAATAAAAAAACTTTCTCCTCATATAATATTTTAAAATGTATTCATTTACTCTTGCCCACAAATAAAAATCCAGGGAGAAACACAAAGGCAGAGCCCCAAGTGACTAATAGTTCTAAAGTTCTACATTATAAATTCATTCATCATCAATGAATTCTGCATCTTTCTAAAAGGCTTTAAAAAAAATTACTGCTCATGGCCATTTCTTTGAACTCCACTTATGTAAATGTTCAGGAACCAGGACCAAAGGGAAATGAACAGATCTAATCAAAACCTCAATTGCTTCTAATTTACAAGCAAGTTTTTCTCTATTTTGTCAAGACCCATGTCTCAATTCTTCAGTGACCTCCCTTGAATAACAAGGAAAAGATACATCCAGGTTTGAGCAGGTAGGGAGATCAAGACCAAGTCAATGCCAGAGCTAACAATATTGTTTGGCTTGAATTAGTTTTGGGTTTTTTTATTAAGCACCACAAAATACAGGTGATCTGAGCAAAAAACACCCAATTAAAATAAAGCCAAATCATAATAGTTCCTGGAAATAAATCATGTTTTTAAATTAAAGTTTCTTGCCCATTAGCTGCAAATCCTACAGCAGATGATCCTAATAGCAACTTAACTCAAACAGCAGGCAGCAGACAGTACATCACATTGCTAGCACATCAGAGCTGTTTCCAGCACCCTTTTCATTATTGGATGGGGGTTCTTTGTTTTTCGGGGGTTTTTTTCTAGAGTCACTTCTTTCACATCAGAAACAATTTACCTCTAGCCAGGTTTTAAATCAGTGATTTCCTGTCAGTGCATATTTGCTTCCAAGTAATTATTCTATTTTAAATACAAGCAATTCAATATAAGTTGAAGGATATGAACCGATGCTTAAGTTTTTAAGAACAAACATAAACCATAGAACATATTTTCAGAGCATGCCAGCTTACTATGCACCATTGTTGAAATCTTTTATTTTTAATATTAAAAAAGGACTAAACTCACCCATTGTTCCAGAATCCAATTCAAACTTCTCCAATAGTACCTTTCCTCCAAGAAGACCTGATTTCCACTTCTGTAACTAGGAAAGTACAGACAGACCTCAACCTCATAATGCTATCCCACCTCTCCTTACAGGGAGGAAATGTACTTTCCCCCTACTACAGGTAGGATTTGGGCTGATGGATCTGGGCATTGCAAACACCTGCTGAAACCTGAGGTGAAGAGAGAAGAGGTGCAGAGCAAGCACACTCACTGCTGAGTCTCTGCCACTTCATTCTGAGGTGCATCTATACATGTTTAGCATCCCATAACATGAGGAACAGACAACCTTCTAGGATAAGCAAGGATGGAGTAAGAGGAAGAAAGGGCAAGAAAATAATTAATTCAGGGAAGCTACATCAGATAATATGCATTCTTTTATCTTTTCTCAGAAAGCCAATTTCCTGACATGAGCACAGATCCAGCAGGAGAGGTGACCCTGGCATTATTTCTGTTGAGACTGCAAAAGTTATAACCAGTGTGAAGCCACTATCTTTGCTTACAGAAACGTAGATGTAGTCCATCTGCTTATTCCTTCTCAGAGAAGTATGTAGGCCTGACTGAAGGTTGGAGTAAAAACTCTTTTGTAACATTGGATTTACTTTTCTGCCACCAAACAAATTCATCCCAAAGAGGCCAAACCCTGGATACCCAATCACTCAGACTTGAGAAAAGGCTCATGAATTTTAGCCCTGTCAAATGCAGGCTCTCTCATGTTTCTTCAGTGAGTGCAAAAAAAACAAAACCTTAACACTGCTTTAAATTCCAAATACACAGAGGCCAAGACACTCATTGACTTCTTGCAGGAGCAGAATCTGGCCCAGATACATGAAACATTTCAAAAGAAGCCTTGACTTGCAACAAGGATCAGTCGAGACAAAAGTATTCGAGTCGGGGCATTGCTAGACAATCTTGCTGGTTGTCAGATCTGCAGTGTAATGACATGTCAATTTGATTCCTTTTGTGCATGAGCTTGGAGCCTATCTTTGGGCCTGAATTCTTCTGTACTTTAGTTTTTCTTTTGTTCCAGTGGCACTTCTCCCAACATTACTTGACAATGAGTGATGCTCCACAACCCTGATCTTTCACACCCTGTTGGTGACCTATAACTTTTCATGCATAACCTTTGACCTGGGTCCTGACAGTTTGATTTATTGTCCAGTGTTATGATTTATGAGTATCTTCTCAGAATAATTAACGGACAACAGGTGGCAGCATAATAATTTTGATTACCCAGCGGTTCATGAAACCACTACAAAGGTGACTTCATTTACTGAATAAGAAAAGGACAACAATTAAAAATTACACAAAGCAATCCTTTTATGCCTTTTTGGTTTTCACCCTTTGTCTATTGAACAGAAGACTTTATCTAGGCTCATTGCCTCCCTTCTGAAATACCCCGAACTCAAATTCTTTGCAAAAGACAATGCTGCTCAAATCATGGTGCTAGTAGAATAACTTTGCTTTTAGAAAACACTTCAATTTCATGTTGTCAGTTTCTATCAGACCAATGAGTTATTTTAAAATCTGTTCACAAAGATGTACAATGTGGGCAAAGTTCATTCCAAAGTGTAGGTTTTTGTTAACTTACAGTTTTACAGAACTGCTAAAGTGTTGTGTCTTGGATTCCACTTGTCTGAAGTTAGATCCCCAGTCAAATAGAAAGTATTTCCACAATTCACCTTTTATATATGCAGAGCTTATCGCTGAGGGTTTTTCCCCATCTCTAATGATCTCGGAACAAAAGGAGATTTTACCATGTGTCTCAAATAATTGCCTAAATTTAGGTTAAATGGCAAGTGCACACTACCCTGGCTTCAGGCCCCATGCTCAGACAAATTTAGTTTTGCTAAATCTGTAGTATCTTCTGAACACCTAACTTCACCCTTTCATCACAAGCAGTTTTGGTTTGTTGATCAGGAACAGGACACATCATCCATATGGACAGTGAGACCCACAGCCAGATTTTCAGAGCTAATCGATAAGACTCAAAGTCAGTTGGATTTGCAGGCATTTAGAACTTCCAAAAATTGAAGCTGATGGTGAATAAAGAACAGACCTGATGTGTGCTTGCTCACAGAATATACATTACATGGCAGAAGAAAGGCATACTTTAACAGACATTACTTATTCAGTTATTCCTAGATATGCTTTTAAATATTGAATAAAATAGGCCGGATAATGTGTGGTTTCTTAATATTTAAATAAAGATTAAGAGTCTAACATCTAGTGGCATTCAGTGCACCAATGCCAACAGACTGCTGCCAGCACGCACCAGCTTGGTTGCTGGAACAGAGCGCTTCCTTCACATCTCCCCTAAAAATAAACTAAATGCATTCTAGTGAATTTCAACAGCAAAAATTCTTTGTCACAATTTGTCTGCATGCCCAAGACAGCTCATTCAAAATGGATTTTTGTACTATCACAGTGACAATATTATAGGCTTATCATTTTTAATTGACTTGATGACTTACAAAAAAATTCCTACAATCCTGCCTTACATCAGTTTTGTAACAGTTTAACACACAGCCATGAAATATTCATTCTTCTGCCATTCAAATTTTAAACTATCTGATGGAGAGCCTGGCTAATAAATAAAGCAGAGTTCCCAGAATATTAAAAGCACTCAAGCTTTTGCAAGGATCCTTAGCGGGAAAATAAATAAATTACCGCTTTTGCGATCAGACTTGTTTTATTCCCCTCCCTTCCCCTGAGAACTCAGACACCCCTACAACCAAACACTATTCTAATGAAGCCAATTTTGTCTTTAGTAGTTTTATCAAACCTTTAATACCACATTAGCTGCTTAATATACAGTGAAAGTAGCAACAGAAAAGCACTAGCACCCAACTGCATTCTCAGTAGAGATGAAGGAAAAATTTGCAACAAATCATTTATCAGATTAATGCAGCTGCTTTTGCTACTCATGAAATAGCCACAAGCTTTCTACAAATGGAATAATAGTAATAGTCACAAAAAAATAGAGTGTGCATGCCACAGTTTGTTCTAATTAACGTTTTAATTTGGGACAGTGTTTCAGTGCTGATGTGTCTGGTACATCACATGACAGCATTTTTCTCTTTGATTGGGTGTTGCAAAGGTATTCGTGGTACATGAAAATCTTAAAGGGACAATGCAAACATAAATGAAACCAACAAATATTCCCACTAAAACCTCAGTGGACATTACCAGTACACATTTAACCAGAGAAATTAATTTCAATATGAGTGTTTCAATATTTTCTAGTTGTTTCCAACTTTCATTCTGCATCAGCTCAAAAGTAAAATTATTAATTTTAAGAAAATATTAGTTTTAAGAAAACAAAAGCTCCTATAATGAAACTTCACCAGATTTACATAGATAAATGAAGGCACAAAGGTTCTGCATGTTCCATGTCATTGACTCAAGCTTTTCTGGTTTGATTCTCACATGGAAAGTGGCAAGCTTTAAAATGGTATATGTGCTCAAATCATGATGCGATTTTAGTACTTTGTTTCCCATCAATTTTTAAATTAATTATCTGGAAGCAAGCAGCGGTTCATTTTTGGTCATAGACTTTTTGATTAGAAGCTATGACCCTTTATGCCTTTTTGGCATGCTCTATACAACACCAATGACATGCAGCATGACCTCTGACACCTGATTCAACAAAAAGTAACTCCCGGACAGATCTTTCATATTCAGCAATCTCTTTGTTACACCGGGACACTTACCCAGTTCCATCCCTTAAATTCCACTATGTCTCCCCATTTTGTCCCTTACCCCCTCCTACTCAGAAACTTATTTGGTAGCAACATTTCTGTCCTTCCATTTGTGTGTCTCCTTCTGTTTTTACAAACTTTACACTATACCATCATCCCATATGTTTGTGCTGCGCACAAGGAGGTTTCTTTAGAAAGCGCTGATGCTAATTATAAATTTAATTTGCATTTTAATTAGAATGGTAGCAAATTAAAAGCGTGGCAGCTGGAGAATTTTGAACGCTTTGCAGAGATTTGGTGTCAGTATCTCCCTGCTTCTGACTTCGCTCTCCTTTCATTTTTCCCCTCACTATCTTTCATTCACACAAACATATTGGCAATTTTTCTCCTCTCTTGTTTCTTTTTTTGTCTATTTTTTATTTCTCCATTTTCCCCCCAAGGATCAAGTTATAAATTATTTCTTTTTTGTACCGATAAACAGTATACTCTTGTCTTGTGCCAGTACACCATGTACTGTAGTGATAGTGCAGCTTTTAAGTGAGCTTTTGTGAGGCTCTGTCAGTGCTGCCCTATTTTGCTATTTATATCTGCAGTTTATTTACAGGTAGGAATCTATTCTATACCCCCTCGACTAATTTCAAATTCAAACCATAGCAGCAAACTCTAGCCTAGCCCTAGACATTTCATTTTTACATGCTACAAATTTGCAGGAAGTCTGTAGAACCTTAACAAAAGCCATTCAGAATGCATTGGGGACTGCTCAACTTTATTCTTTACTTAGCAAATGCAGCATTCAGTGTGCTTTTGGACAAAGGGCTGAAGTAATCTGTCAGTCTTTTGGTCCATATAATGGCATATATTCTGGCCCTAGTGTCTCCCAGTGCTGTCTTTCATTCGCTATGTGAGCATGTCTGGTTTTAGTACTCACGTGAGCACATTTAGTCAGTTCTGTCATTTTCCCTATGTTGCATCTCCATGGTCATTTTCATTCCTTCTGTTCGCTTCCCCCACGGTGTCCTTGCTCAATAATTTTCATTAATTGATTGACAGCTCTGATAGACCCAACTAACCTCTATCTCACTCTCATGTCGGTTTTTAAATAAGTACTTGTACGTCCAATGACCTTGTCGCCTCATCAGATATCAGAAAATGAGCATGCAGATATGGAGGAAGCTGATTAGCAAAATAAGGAAGATCTCACTTCTGGCGTAAGTCCATAATAAGCTCTGACAACTAACTTTAGAGTCAGGCATTTAAAACAAAAGGGACCTACAAATGTGGAATAAATAGACCTTAACCGGTTTCCTAAGCACTGGCTATACTAAAAAGAAGATTTAGAACATCAGTAACATAACAGCCTTTCTAGAAAGCTGGAAAACAAGCTCTATTTCCAACATGGGAAATATATAGTGGAAATACTCAGACTTCTTTTACTGCTTACAATCTATTTTTAATTACTTGTACAGCATTGTTTAGCTCCCAAATATCCATCCATGGAAAGAGAAGTTTATGTATCAATAAAATTATATTTTATTTAGCATAAACCATTTACAGCATACCAGTGATCTTTCCCTTGGTAAAACCAACTGAACCTTGAAAAAGTCTGGATTTTGTTCTACACATACATCTAAATCACTAGATTAACATGTGCTGAGTATTCTAGGTATTTTCAGTAGAAACTGTCCTTGTAGAAAAAGTCACACTTTAAACAGACAAAAACACCAAAAAGATTTATTTTTATTTTAAAGATGAGAAGCTGAGGCATAGTGATTCCCACAGAAGATCTCTTGTGGATCAGAAAATAATCCAGCACATAGAGTCCCAGTCTATTGCCTTTTTTCCACAATGCCACCACCTCTTTATCCATTTCAGATCACTGCAGCAAAAGTTTTCTTTTTTTTAATAAAGAGCTACATCTAGCTGCATTTCATGTTTTTGAGCAAGAATGTCATTTGGCAATATTGCTTTATATCAATCTGCTTAAATGAGCTAGA
>VZTU01008267.1:2036-12413 GCA_013400835.1 Zapornia atra
AGAGGATTTAGATGACCAATATGAATCCCTTATCACAAATAAAACAAGAATTGTTACGGTGGAAGCAGAAGCATCAGTTTCAAGTTGTTACCCCAAAATAAGTTACCAGTCTGTAGAAGATTCCAAAGCTAAACCTTTTGTAGAGAGCCTTGCAGCTATACTCTTAGACTAGAGAAAGGATGTGTCCTTCTCTGAAGTGGTTGCATCTTTCCACAGACTCTATAGGGTGTTAACAATTCATCTTGACTTTGGGGTCCAGACAGTATTTGTAATACATCAAGTGAAGTAAAACACTAATTTCTCAACAAGTGACTCACTTGATTAGCCAGGCTTGTCAATGTAATGCAGAATTGTGATATTGATGTTACAAAGTGACTCTCCTAAAACCTTCCCACCAAATATAATCATGCTATTACTGTTTACTCTGACAGCAGCTTCCTTCCATCCAAGGAGCTCAGCACATTTCACAACCATTAAGCCTCCCGATGAAATTGTTAAATATCATTATCCCATTTTCTAGATGAGGCATATAGAGATTAATGACTTGCTAGAGTCACACAGGAAATTTGTGACAGAGCAAGGAATAGATGGCAGTTCCCCCATCTCTTACGCCTATTCTTTTGTTTATGAAGTGACTCTTTCAGTCCCCAAAGAAAAGGCACTCCTGGTTTTGGAGCAGCACTACTAATGCATGGACTGAAAAGGTGGATTACTGAATCAGTAAAAGAAGGAAATGAGAGCAGGTTTGCTTCTTTCCTACTAATGTAATGGAGGAACTGAGCTATTATTGGTATAGGATTGCTTTTTAAGTAGAAGCAAGTTATAAAGAATGCAAGAATCCTAGTCCTGAATTTCAAGAAGGTGAGGGAGGGATAGGGGGATTCCAGGAGTTTGATACAGCTCATGAAATCTAGTATGACCAGCATAGACAAAACAGCTGCTAGTCTGTGCTTGAGCCTTGAACCTCCTGATAACTCTTGGGCTTATTGATTTGGCTGTGGCTGAACCTCAGCATTTTGGTTTAAACTGAGCAAAATGCAGTATGTGGATCAGGGAATGATGGTGGTCTTTTCTTTTCCCCAGTGTGTGTAAAAGGTACAGATCGTTTCTGTGGCACATGTAGGTATCTAATTCCTTTGCTCTATATCAGGAGGCCCATAAGAAACTGCTGACTCATGGGCTATGTCCAGTTAACACAGCTAGAAGAGTAACGCTTTTCTCTTTCCCCATCCAGTACAGCTAAGTTCTTCTTTTGGGTTAACCACAATCTCCCCAAACTCCTGTTGACATTTTTTTACTTCATAGCCTTGTTGCTGTATTTCTTGTGTGCCATGTTGATCTTAACAAAAAGACCAAAATTCAGTGGAAAGGCTGTTTCCTAAGATGCATATGAAATGCACATGAAATGCAAGTTAACATAATGTAAGTTAAAAGTAAATTCAGTTACAAAAGATATTTGTGCTATCAGGCTCTTTTGAAATTTCAGTGTACAATTTGACAAACTATTAAACAGTAAAAAAACCCTATTCCATTGTTATGTGCACAAAGCAGAGCTTTGAGACAAGATATTCAGGGTGTTTATTCAAATTCAGGAAAAATTAAAGTGAGGAAGAAATCTTTTAAGACAAAGTTTGGGTTGTGTCCTGTGTGTTTTCTGAGAGAAATTTGTATTTCTCTCTGAAGATAATTAATGCATGTATTTATTTGATGGTCTGTTTGTGCAATATTTTCCTGCCTAGCTACATAGTTTTAAATTAGAGTCCATTGGAAGGAATTCTTGATAGCTGTGAAAACAAAGTAGAATCCCGGAGATAATCAGGAATTCTAAATGAAACAGCAGGAGAGCCATTAACTGGGGATCATGCTCAGCCTGACTCTGACCTGGGCTGATGAAGTTTCTTCTTCAGTCAAGGTTAGGGTGGAAGATGATACTTACGAAATCTTAAAGATGCTGCCCTATGCAGAGAAAGGGGTTGAGTGAACTTTTCAGGGAGTGTCACTGAGTGCTGACAAGGACTGACGCATACCATGAGTGGCAGCAGACTTTCTATATGACCTTGGCCGAGTCACTTAATCCCTCTGTGACTTGGTTTCCTCATCTGCAGAATTAGGTACAAATAATAATACTTCCCTGCCTAACAAGGGGCTGTGGTGATTACTTCATTGCTGTTTGCAAGGTGTGTTCAGAGACAAATAGAAAAGATGCAGTGGAAGTATTAGTTATTGCTGGAAATCTGTGCAATATCAAGTACCTTGAACATGTTAAACATGTCCTGGAAAAGATATTGTTAACTGGCTATTGCTGTAGAAAATGCCCATCATACCTTCTTCCCTTATGCTCTTGTATTCAAGTAGTCATGCACATGTTGTCAGGCAAAATTAGACAACCTGTCTACCAAAAAAGTATGTCTCTTTCTCTGATGGCTGGGTTTTGTCTTCTATAAGTCATGAACCTGAGACAAAGCTACAATAACATTCTCCTACCTAGGAACAACCTGTAGAGACTGAAATAAAGATAAGTTATAGACTTCCTTTAGTTACAAAGAAGTGGATCCCAAGTGTGGAAGTTGATTTTTGTAGTCCAAAGGAATGGAATGTTTGCTAATGTGAGTATCTCCCTCCTGGCCTAGGAGTTTGAAAGCAACTACTATAAGCTGTAGCTCTGTGCTGATTAATACCCCATCTGTGCATTGTCTGATTGCATAGTAGTGCAGATTTCATGGGTATCAGTTACAGACATGCAACAACATTTCTCTCAAATTAGCCAAAACTCAATTAGTCTAAGCAGTCAAAAATTTTGATTGTATGAGAGTGCATCAGGAAAGTGAGTTTGTACCAGTCAGTGTTCCGTCTCAGGTAGCTATAGTATTTTTGATCCAGGACTGTCAGATTGGTAGAAGTTCTAAAGCTACATTTACATTACCAAACCTCATGAGTGGGCCACACATGCATACATATGTGTCACATTATCTCTACTTTACAAGTAGGTCTTCTAGGCCACAGAGACTTACAAATAGCCTGTAAACACATTTCAACTGTGCTTGAAGTGTTCTGGATCCTGAGACACATATTATATGCAAAGAGAATGTTCCAGCAATACCAGTAGGTGATATGTGTAAGAAAGACCATTGAGTTTCTCTATGATTGTAAAACCAGTGAATTTTGATTGCTAATATTAAGGCTCCAATATTCTTTTGAACTCTGAATCTGGGTAGTGGGTACTTCATCTATAATGCCTTCATTCCATGAACAGATATTTACATTTACTTAAATCTGAATATAGAGTCTGGTAAATCACAAATGGTAGTCACTGTGGCTTATATGAAGTATTGCATATGTTTGGAGCCACACCCAAGCACTCACCTTAAAAGCTCATAGGGACAGTACTGTTTGTTAGCTTGCACAATGCACAAGATAAGATGACACAATATTCGTATGTCATTGCTGTTGTATGTGCTGTTCATGTTAGGTGTTTCTTCTGAGCAGCACGTAAGTGTATGACATCAATAAGCTATGCACGGTCTTTTTCACCCTCTTTTTTTACTGTGGCAAAAATGTTCAGTAGAAGCCATGCATTTGATCACTCCAGTTCCACATTTTTTTGTCAAGTCAAACATTTTTTCTCTTTTTTTTTTTCCTCACAGTGACATAATCTAATGAGGACTTTCGGGGTGTGGACCATTATTGTTATTTATAGAGTACCAGACACTAATGTTGGCAGGGTTTATATCAGACTAGAAAAATGCTAACATGAGCAAAGAAAAGAAATTAAATATGTAAGAAAGGATAATTTTCATAGCTTTTTTTTCTAGAAAAAACATATAAGTTACTGGCTCAATGAATTATCAGATAGCCGCACATCTCTTAAGGCTACATTTAATATATTTCCTTAAGAGTGCAAAATAGACTATATACATTTTAGTCGGTTCTTGCAATGTACTATTTTAATATAATACTCTTTTTCTGAAGAACAATATGCTTGGTTATACCTATTTTGAGCAGTAAGTAATTCTACTGTATTATATGTTGGTGTATTTTAAAGAAAATATAATTATTTAACCTAGAAAATATAACATTCCCTTATAAATAAGAAAATTGGCAATACTTGAAGGCCTTGGAAATCACATAAATATTGACAAGTAAGACAAGAAATACTGTTTTTGAAGGAAAAGTAAATAAATGTATCTCTTATCATTATGATATGTTTTACATAGCCTATTAAGAATCCTCACTGATAAATTTATACTGGAATGTGTTTCAAAGTAACTTCAGTTGAGGGCTTTCAAGTTATAGATACTATGCTGGAGGATTGTAGCAATTATAACATCCTCTTGATAGCAGTAATACTATACACAGAGCAAACTGCTTTCATTTGGAGATGAAATGGAGGATATTTTAAAAATGTATTGTGATCTTTAAAGGAAATGTCAGGGAAGCAAATTAAAATATTTTAAAAATTTATAGGAATTTTTCTTGTTGTTCCTTCTTTGAGCAAGGAGGAAACAAAGTAAAGGAATAGAAGATCTTAGGAAGACAGCTGACACTTAGGAGGCAAGTAGTTGTTTTCTTTGTAAGAATTATGGAAAATGGTGTTTGAAAGAAAGAAAATTTCTTCCTCTCCCAACTCACTTTCATTGTTTCAGCTAGTCAGTTTGAAGAGATGTACGTGTTTATATTCTCACCTCTTCATATCCATAATACCACTTCTTAGGCACATTTTCTCTGAAATAATTTTGGAGTGGTTGCTGTTTTATCATTCATTGTCTCTCAGCATGTCTGCAGTATCCAGTTCTCCTGCAAAGTCCAAGACTCAGTGATATATCAATACTGCATACTGGAAACATCAAAGCAGTTTGATAAGGACACCAGATTCTGACAAAAACAACCCTCACATCTTTTACCTTTGTAGTTCTATATACATGTTGGCATTAGCTGAAGCTTTGTTATGCTTTCTAGCATTTCCACTTGCAATGCAAGTTACCAGATTAAAAATAATCTTTGATTTCGAAGTTGCAAACTGAAGACTGTTAAGGCTCATGAAGGCAGTTGGAAGTCCTAATGTCAAGAATGAACAGCAAACAGGCTGCTTGGTCTGATTTTGACAGCTTTTAGTAGAAAGAACATACTTCTACAAAACTCTGCCAGGGTTTTGCAGTCCTTTATTCAAGAAGACACTCTTTTCTTAGGTGAGTAGCTGGCTTCCCCTTTGTCCACCAGGTACCCTTTGAAGTTTTCACCCACTGCCCAGTAGGGATCACCTTCCTTTCAGTGTTCTGGACTCAGGCCTTTCTCCCACGTTTCCTGGCTTATTCCTAACATGAATTTTGGTGTTGGTGGCACATATCTAACGTTATTTTAAAGAACGTCTACCTAGCTCTATATGGGCTATCATACGATCTAGTTCTTAGACTTAAGATTCCCACAGGAATGTGCATTGAAGATGTTCCAGGCACAAGGGAAGTCCATGTGCATACAGCGTACGCCTGATCTGTGCCCCCACAGAAGTTTCAGTATGTAAGAAACTTTGTAATCATGGTTTCACCAGGGTCAGGAATTCACCACTGGTTCAGTCAGTATTTCATTTATGATCTTAAAATTGTCCTTTCGAGTGTGAAAACCTGAAAAAGACTTTTTTTTAAACTGTCAGTTCTGGAGTACAGGTAAATTAATACTGATTCAGTGTCCTATTTTTGATTCAGTGGAAATATTGTTCCTTTGAAATAAACCGCAAGCAGTGTTGTGTAAGAGCTGGGACAGCAGGTTTATGGCTCTAACATTGTAAACTAATGGTCTGAGCCTTTACTAGCTTATTCAATATAGTGTTTTATTAGTGTTACAGCCAACATAAGCATATTGCTTGTCTTATCTATGCTTCTATATAACCATAATATTACCAAGATTACAGCAATTCATTGTCTGACATTTATATATCTGCCCGTCAACCCAAATATTCATGGAGTACTCATAGCTGCTCATAGTAGCCTGGAGTAATAGTTCTGATCCCTCTGGTTACCTCTCATTATCTCCCAGCTGGTACTGAAGGAGGTCTTGCATATATGTATTTGTAAGATCTCATCTCTTTATGTGTTTCTAGTGTAATCAGTTGACATTCCTTTACCGTGCCACTTATTTGACGGTGTTGCCTGTTGCATTCTCAGTGTGAGGTGTGCATTTTCATTACTATTTATAACACTGGTAACAATGGTAAGTTTGGTGGTATAGTAAGAGAAGGAAGATTATGATCTCTTCCCCAGTGGTTAGTAGCAGATAGGAAGTAATGTCTTTCATAATGGAATAATGTAAATAAAATGATACTCAATTATAAGTAATTAACTGAAAGAGAATACAGTTACTTAAATACAATAAATCTTAAAAATAGATAATGCTATCTGCATTTTGAATTTTAAATGCATTTTAAGTGCACAAACCTTAAGAAGTTGAAGTTTCTTGCGAACAGTCTTTGGTTCATGGGATTTCCTGGTATTTCTGGTTAAATAGAAATGTTATATTGTTATATTGTCTGTGTCCAGAGGATGGCAATGAAGCCGGTGAAAGGGCTGGAAGGAACGTCCTACAATGAGCCGCTGAGGAGTCTGGGTTTTTCTAGTTTGGAGAAAAGGAGGCTGAGAGTTGACCTCATTGCTCTCTACAACTTCCTGAGGAGGAGAAATGGAGAGGGAGGTGCTGATCTCTTCTCTTTGGTATCTGGTGATATGGGAACAGCTCAAAGCTGTACCAGTGGAGGTTCAGAGTGGACATTAGGAAGCACTTCTTTACTGAGAGGGTGGTCAAACACTGGAACAGGTTTCCTAGAGAGGTGGTTGGTGCCCAAATCTATCAATGTTTAACAAGCTTAATAACAAGCTTTACATTTTGGTCAGCCCTGAATTGGTCACTCAGATGGGCTAGAGATAGATGACTGTAGATTACTTACAATTAAAAGAGTTTTGTTCTGTTCTATTCTCTGTCATCCAGCTTTTGGATTTCTCCAATCTTCAGCAGAGACCTCGTGAAAATGCTTCTGAAGAGAAAAAAATGTTTAGTTCTTATTGCAGTTCAGATGCAATAACTTCAGATCCTTCCCACAAGTTACATGAGATAGAAAAGCCTTATTAACTCTTTGCTCTCACAAAATACTTTACAGTATTGCCATGATTGGAATTTTCCATGTTTTTTTCCAGCTGTAAGACAGGAGTCAAAAAGTGGGAAAGTCTAGCAGCAGAATACTCAGATCTAATTAAACAGGCTCATTTAGAATATTTTACTGGAACTACTCGTGAAATATTAGTAAGTCCTTTGTTTAGCATAGTTCTGTAGATTTTAGTCAACATACTAGTTCAGGCTATCAATCTTCAGAAGCCTTACCTATCCCAGATACCTAGTTAAAGGTCAGAGGGGGCATGATTCACCTTTGAGGAGTGTGTGTTGTCATCACCCCATCTGGGCAGGGGAGTCCCACCTGCAGTGTCCTAATTGCTACTGCAGAAGCACAGTTGGCCCCGATTGGCCACGCTGGCTCCCCGCCTCACTGCGGATTGGCTGGGCCTTCCGCCTCCTCTCTCTCATCTTGCTGGGGCACCTGTGCTGCCTGGCTGCAGGTCTTCCACACTGACCATAGAGGGACCAGAGGATGCCCACACATCAGCGCTTGGTCAATAAGGTGTGTTGTTGGGGATGTGGTGGACAGGGTGCACACTAACTCATGTTATTTATTCTCAAAAGCTAAAGAGTAAGTCTGTGGCTCATCCAGAGTGTTTAGGAGGAGAAAAGGAGAAAAATATAGACTGGGATTAGAAAGGTCTATACAGGACTCAGTCTTGACAGGATGGACTCGCCCGGGCTGTGTTTTTCAAATTGTGGAAAAGTATTTATCATATTAATGAAATGCTCGATACTTAAAGACTTCTAAACCAACTTTTGCCTCTATTCAGAAGTTTGCCCAGGGCTCTAGAGAAGCAAACTACCTAAGTGTCTCTTCCTGAGTCTACTAGACTTTGAATACAGTAGCTAACTAACTAGCATCAGGGATTTAATTGCTGGCCTGAAGTTGTATTAGACTAACTGTAGAAGAGGATTCTTAAGGTAGCAGCTCAGATACTGCAAAGGTGAGCCATGTAAACTTATACGAAGGGACTGTATCTGTGATAAAAAACAATTAAAATTTTTCTGTCAGATAAAGATGTGGTTAATTTCTAATAATTATATCCAACCAGAAGCTTGCAAATAAAATTGATTTTCCAGAATCCCCCATGCTTCTGCTTTATAAATATTTGCTTTTAGCTTCTTTGCATTTTTCATGGAAAAAAGGCAAAATTTGTGATGAAAGAAAACATGATTGCATTGGCTATATATTGGAACTCTGTTTCCATGGAAATTATGTGTTGCTTCTGCCTTGTCTGGACTTTGCGTTTTCTAAGATGCTAGGATCTCTCTCTTCCACATAGAAAACCTCATCCTAAAGGACCGCATGATGAGACGCTTAGGATAGCTCTTGAACTGTTAAATCTGATGCAAAGGGAATGCACCTCTGCTGTGTTTCAACTTCTTGTGCTTGTGTTTCAGTCTCTCTTCTAGCCAGAAAAAAAATAAGGAAAGGAGGTTTCAAACTGTTTTTCTTTTGTGGAGGAGTGCAGCTCCAGACAATTTTCCAGTCCCAGCTGAACTAGTGCTAAGGACTCTGTGCTTTGAAATAGAACATCTAATTAGAAACAGATTTATTTTTTTCCATCTCTCCATGAGTCAGACAGATTTCAACAACACATAGACTGGTTCATATTAAATCACTGTTTACCACATCTGTTAATATAATAGCACCTACATGCTGTATTTAAAATTTAATTAGAGGTGGGCCATGTCAAAATCATCACAAGAGATTGGATAACCGCACCCAACATACTGATACCAAAACATAATGCTTACCAGGATCCCATTTAAGTGGCTTTTTCAATAGATTTTTAGGGGGGATAGCCTTCATCTGCTCTGAAGACACGGTAACTCGCATATATAGCTTTCCCGATTGCTGCAATTAGTGTTTGTAACACCGTGCAAACCTTCATCCTATTTGTATAGGAAACCTTTCAACACTTCAGTCATCCGTTTTATTATCTGTTGACTCAGTGGCTTTTTAAGAAGTTAAGTTCAGAGTTAAGTGCCTGGGTATTTCAAATTGTCTTCTGAAGCTTTACCCCCTGCTTCCAGATGCTTCTCTTAGTTTTTTCATTAGCACATACAAAACTGAATTGTCTTAAGCGTTCATGCACAAACACACATACATGTTCTGTTGTGTTTGAAAGGCTTTTTAAAAAAGATCTTTGGGAAATATCTCCGTCCTTTCTGTTACAGCCTATTGTATCACAGAATGCAATCTGTTCAGCAGGCAGGCATGCAAAATGGTATTATTAAATACTGCTTGTGTTTGGACAGTTGTATCAGCATTTTTGTAACTGGAAGAGTGAGATACTCAGAAGATATAATGGCCTTACAAATTATGTGGTGCTGTGGTTGTATGTTAAGATTTTGAACATGGACCATAAAATCTGGTATTAAACACCTAGGAATACCACTGAGAAATGTTTCCCTTCTTTCTTGGAAACAGTTTACTGTCAGTGTCAGTACTACTAGTGAAGTATAAAGAAAATACACTGACAATCCTTGAAGACTGGACTTCAGTCCTGCCTCTGGTTATTTGTTTGTGAATTTCTATACTGGTTATAATTTATTCTTCACCCTAACAATTTCATAGTTTTAAATTGTTTAGAAGTTCTTCAGGACTTTGTAGAAGCCTTGTCTTAAGTACTTAAGGAAACAAATGTTTTGAAAAAGTTCTAAGAGCTGTCCAGGGCATTTAACAATAGATTTCTTGGCTGTCACTTGGAAATGGGAGTAGGCAGAGCAGTCAAAAGAGAACTTGCTTGTCATCAATAAATAAAGCACTTTGAGAGACCAAGAATTGTGTCTTAGTTATTGAATAACAAAGGAGCTAAATTAAATCTGCTGGTTCAAAACCAAGAAAGTTTATTTAAACCCTTTTCTAGTCCAAAGCCAAAATGCAGCAGACATGGCTGTTAAAGCATTGCTGTCATGTAACCAGAGAATTTAAACTTCCATGTATAATTTGATATTTTAAAATTTAAATATTTGTCATTTATTGAGATCTTCTGCCAGAGTGTATAGGTATTTTATTTTCATTTATTATCTTCAAAATACATTAATGCAATGAAAGACCAGTTTTCTAGGCTTGTTCTGTTTCCTATGCTGGAGAAAAGCAGGTGTTTGTCAAGCATGAAAACTGTTAAAAATAAGATACAATAAACTACATTATCTTTTTTGTTCCACAGATGAGGAGAAACTCCTGCTTTGTGTTTTTGTTCTGTGGGA
>VZTU01008268.1:0-15408 GCA_013400835.1 Zapornia atra
GAAATATATTTAAAAAAAAAAAAGTTCAAATCCAAAACATGGAAGCATGTCTAAGAGCTGGTTTGCTTCCTTTCACACCTGAAGTTTGGGAAGTTGTTCATCTTCCACTTAAGACACAATACAGTCATAACTGCCCTCTTGGAATGAATCCTCATCCTCTGCCTTGGACTTGTCCTCTTCGTGCCTGCTTGCATTGCTGCTGCCAGCATCACTCTGAGGATTAGAGCCATGGCTAGACGATGTCCTGCTTTCCTCAGCTCTGGGGTTCGCTTGCTCGGTAACCTTANNNNTCGCTTGCTCGGTAACCTTAGAAGGATTCACTGGCTGGAAAGCTTCAGGCTGTATCTGCTCTTCTGCTATTTCACTTAGTTTCTGGATCTGTGGTTTGATGATATTTAGAAATGGCTTGTACCCAGGGCTAGGAAAATAATGGTATAGACACCATGAGTGAATTAAAAAACCAAACCAGTGCTTCTCTCACGTAACTGAAGAGCAGCATTGCATGGGAGATGCTTAACTGAAAAAAAAAAGTATCTGCTATAACTCTTTCATGTACAGAAACTTTGTTGTTTGTGGGGGGTGTGTGGATTGGTTCGGGGTTTATTTCCCCCTACATACAGGTGAAAAAGCAACCATAATCCAGCAGTAAAATTTTGGGTTGGATTATTTAGAGTTTGGTTTAGGTTTCTTCTAGTTTGAGGACATCTGTTCTAAGTGACCGTCCTGAAATTCTCAGCGAAAGTCCTTTTACATAATTGTTTCAGGTAGGGCTGAGGTTGCTCAAGAGTTTTTTTGGGCAACTAATTGGCTGCAACTGGAATGGAAATGGAGGTGGAAAATAACACTTACCAATCTGTAGAAGCCCATTTGTCAACAGCATGTAGGCCAGTCTTGATATTCTGACAGATTTCTCCCTCAATATCAGAGGATTGCATTATACTGAAAACCTGGTTGATTACAGAAGATTCTCTGAGGATAAGGCCTATAATAATACACCAATCCAGACATCCTGCTTCCATGAAGATATGTAGCAAGTACCTATATGGAAAAATAGTCTACTTATTTCTCTTTCTATTCCGAAGACAACACCCCAGTGTGATTCTGCAGACAGTGCTTCTTGCTCCTGACGCTGCACAGCCGTCACTCAGCAAGTCTGCAAAGCGAGGGCCGTGTCACTTACCGCAGCTGGACCTGTGACTTGTGCGGCCCTTTACTCGCCAGCTCCAGAGAGATGTGTTCAAGCTCTGACTGAGTTAAGCTTAGGCTGGAGAAGTTTTCATCCACCATGGTCCAGTCACCATCCACCATAGAACTTGTTTCAGTCAGGTCCGTTGCCGAACCAATGCTGCACTCGTCACCTACCAAAAACACTCAGAAACGTAAGGGGAAAATAAACTACTCCCTTTAGTAAGATTCACAGTTTCTGAACTTCTTCCTATAGAAGCTGGCAGATACACTCTAATGCTTCCCTGTGTACCACAGTGCCAAGAAGTCACGTAAGGCACATGGTCCATCCCACTTCAGCATTCTTCCTGTCACACTACAGGGTAGATTACTGCAGGGGTGCAGTAGTTTTATCATCAAATAAAATTAATTCTGCAGAATAACATCAACAGTGGAGTCTGAAGATGTGTTGTCAGTCATTGTAAGAGCACAGTGACAACCTCACAAACTATAACCCTAGAATTAGGTCTGTAAGAGGCATACAAGAAGAATTAAGTAATTCTAATAAAAATATGAAGAGTAGATGTAGCCACAGAATTTTCACAGGAACAGTAATAGCAAAGCTGAAACCATTATAGTGGTGAGTCATGAAGGCACCCACACTCCAGATCAGTTTCCATATTGAAGTAGACACGTCTTTTCAGTGGAACAAGGTTAGAAAGTCATAGAGATGTTTTATTAGCTTTTTGCCCACAAATACCAGTGCTGTTATTACTTATGCTATTGTTATTATTATTATTATTATTAAAATTCAGTTCACAATGTTGTGAAGACTATTAATTTAGCTTTACTTTAGAAATAAACTGCTGCAAAATGCAGCAGTTGCCCAAGTCCATTGAACACTAATGCCTTCACCCAGCTCAGAAAAAAAAGAAATACGCGTTCATGGGAACAGCAGTAGCGGCAGACAGGGGTACAAGGTGAGTTCTCCCTGCTTAAACTACACCTTTCTGAGAGTCCTGTTACAATCTTAATTAAATCAGTCTCCAGAAGTAATGAAGAAGAGAAAGGCAGCGCCCAAGTAAAGGGAAAGGACCTCATTCTTTCATTTTATTTAAAGTTTGTGAACTTCTTAAATAGCAGCTCCGAGTGCTCTGACCCTCACAGGAGGCTCTAGCATCCTGGGAGGCTGTAGTTCACACTTAGGCTCTTGGGTCTTTTCCCTAATAAAGTGGAATTGACATGACAGACACTGTTGAAAATGTTGATCTATGCAGGACAAGAGAGAATTAAAAAAAACCCCAAAACAAATAAAAACCAAATGATCAGTCACACATTCCTGCCTGTGGCAGGAAAGTGGTCAGAGAAGATGCACAGTGAATAAAATGGCCTGTTGTATTTTCACAAGCCAATTTTATGTTTGAGCTTTTTAAAAAGCTATTTGAAGCCATAGAAAAAATGAAAGTTATATGGGAATATTACTTCCTCAATAAAGAACGATCTAATATCTTCCTAAAGAAATACAAGAGCACAAAGTTCATGCGGTAAAGCAGCACCAAACTGTGCAAGAGACCAACCCATGCAAGAGACAAAGATTAAAAACACCAAAACCACTTAGAACACGTCCCAGCCACACAGTAAAAATACTAAATTTCAAGCTGCCATTACTGACAGGAACTTCAGCGAATACTAATTTCATATTCTTCTTGAAGTACTTCAGGATGTACGACACAGGCCTTATCCTTCTGTTGTAAAAGTTTCAGTACACTGTTCAACAAGTCCTCTTTTTTCTTTTTTTTTTTTACCTGAATCATGGTTATCAGCAGTTGGGAAGCAACAATACAGTAGTGGGCATGCTAATATCAAAATATAAGTGCATACTTCCAGGTGGATTTTTCCAATGGACAGAGAAGAAAGAGTGACTGACCTTTACTCAGCAAAGGAGAAAGGAATGCATCTTGCATGTGTGGTCCATGGGATGAAACTGTGTCAATCTCTCTTTGGGAGGAGCTGATAGTGCCAAGCCAGCTGCGACTCCGAGGTGTGTTTGAAACCCCTGTGTCCATTTCCATGTTTACAAAGGCATCTGCAGACTGAGATTTTAGCAGCTGCTCCCCCGTGCCTAAAAAAACCAAACAACAAACCCAACAAAATAAAGTCATGCAACCATCAAAAAGGAAGTTTGCAACGTTCTCTCCAGGCATTTCAGGAAGCCAAAACTTGTACCTAAGTCAATATTCAATTAGTTTACTGAGGGATCTACCAAAACCAAGGGTATGCACCAAATGTAGATATTTCAGGAATTTCTGAGACCAGTTTTTTTGTCAGCACTGGTATTGAACAAAACACAGCAGCTGATAAAAACATTAGCATCAATAGAATTAAGTAGTGGTGCTGCTATTACAAAAAAGAGGAAGACTTGGCAGACAGTATCAACTTTGCCCTAAGAAAATAGAGAACTGAGAGATTAATAATACAAAGGAAGTTTACAGCAATTCCTCAAAATTCTTACCCTTTAACATAAAGCGAATACCAAGTATTAGGAATACTGCTTTTTTAAGTATAAAAAGTTAATAAAAATCCTCATCTGAAGACTAAGAATTTTGATTTTTAAGTTTTCTGTAGCAGAATTTACATCCATGAACAGTATCTATGTTCAACTCAACATCTGCATGAGTGATATCCAGTTCAGCGCCACCTGAAAAAGCAAGAAACCTCAACATAAACAGCAGCACGATCAAACCACACAGGAGCCTGTGCTAAATGGAACTGCTTCAAAAACTACACCCTGTGGGAGAAAGCTGTGCAGGTGACAAGCCTCAGCCTGTTCTCTGCTTAGCTGAATTCTGAAAGGACAGATTCGGACCGAAGGGTGTAGGACTGCAGGAGAGAAACCTAGTCCAAATCAACTCAGATGTTACAGCACCTGTCTTGTACTTTCCATTCTTGAAAGGTGAATTAATGGACGAAGCTGGTATGACTGGGAATGGCCAGAGGAAATCCTTGTGTAACTTCTTCAGAGCAAACACAAAATCCTCCACGCGGGCAGCTCTGGCTCGCTCCTTGCACAGCCAGCCGATCAGCTCGAAGCCCAGCTGCGCGGCAAAGCAGCCGAGGTCCTTCAGCTTGATCTCCTCCAGCAGGCGCCGCGCGTGCCGCCAGAGCATCATGTCAATGTACATGTTCTCGGCACAGTCGCTGTCTTTACTCCACCTGCGGAGAGACCACACAAGAGTGACATCAAGGCTGGTAAAATGGAGGCACAAGGGCTGTTGGCCACAACCACAGCACATCAAGTGACCACCGTATTGGGAGCTTTCTATAAGCCAAGAGCAGTTTGCACTCTTCCTTGATGGTTATGTTCTCTAAATGATCCCACTGCCTCAACAGGTAAGTGAAATAAGGGAAGTTACAACAGCAGCAGTGTTCATAGAGCATTAAACTATTAGCAAGGCAGAAAAAAAACCAAAGAAGAAATAAAGAGCAGGTGTCACTGCAAAGTAACTGCTGAGAAACAGGATTAGAGAACAACTCAAGTATTAGTCTAGGACCCTTCATATCAAATCTCGTTTGAGATAGCAATTTTCCGTAGAGAATACTAAATACGAGCATCTGAATTAGTACTAAAAACTAAGATGGTTTTGAAGGTCTTATCTGGGGGAAAAAAGCCAAAACCAAGATTATAATCAACCTCAGATCAGTGTCGCTTCTGAACCTTTATACACTGATCAACATGAATTCTGTATGCAGCAGTTCAAGACTGTCCGACCTCATGTGTAAAAGGCTGTACTTCTGGCTTGGCAACACACCACTAGATCAAGAGGAGTATGGCATCAATATATATCACACATATACTATGCACTATACTGTGATGCTGCAGTACTCTGAGCTGTTCAAGAAGTTTATTTCAGCAAGACAGATCCTTCAAATATAAGTCAGCGATCTCAATAGCTATGTAAATTACTGAAAATGCATCCAATGGATTCAGAGAGTTTGGGTCGTCAATATCTACATGTGTCTGTCTATACACACACACAAACATACACATGCATACGTATTTATGTTCTTGGGAGAACACATTCTCACACATGTGAGAGACAGGCACCACAGGCATTATGAGAGTCAGGAAAAGACACATGCAGAAGGATGTGGAGGGAGACTACGGTGAATCTATCATATAATATACTTCTGTAACTTAAATTGTAAGAGAGTTAGTACAGTACCTAACAAAGCAAGGAAGAAGAAATTACTACCAATTACCTTTTTCCAGATGGGCCAGAGGGCATACTCAGTGTTTTTGTCAAGTTAAACTTGCTATGGAGATTCTCTGCTGATTGGGATAAACTAATGCTGCGATGTCTGAAGAACTCAAAGCCACTACTTGAACTTGGTTCCTAAAACCAAGAAAACCCAAATATGCAGTCAAAGGAGCCAACGTGCTATATAGTAGCAAGATCAATCATACAAGGTTTGATGCACAGCGCTTACTATTTGCAACACAAACCTGAGTTGTTGGTGTAGCTGGAGGTGTCTCTGTTTCTCCAGAGCCAATGGCTTTAAGAAATCTGATCATGTGACGACAAAGATCCCACTTTCCCTGCTCTAAGGCAGTATTAAATAGGAGAGTAGCATGTTGTCTGCTAACTGCTGGAACTTCCATATTCTGCAAGTATCAAAGTATAATTAAGTCATTTGCTCCTGCCATCAAGCAACAGAAGTCCTGTGAAGTCAAACCATGTGGTGACATGTTCAAGTATGCCACATATCAGAAGTGGCAAGTTTCATGTTATATCAGTAAACTAACCACTGACATGGTGTGATATTTTGCCTCTCCATGAGTGGAGATATTCTCAACAGAAAAGTGTTAAATGAAAACTTTTGTTTTGCACTTTGGTAGGAGAACATTTTTTTTAAATACGGCAACATCAGTAAATACCTTGTTTCCTGCAATTTATGAGGTACCTTTACCTGTAGGATAATAAGGTAAGAGGCAGCCGTGTCCAAGTCCTGGGCCATTAAGCACTCTTCAAATAAATCCTTTGGGTTTCCAACAGCAGCAAAAAGGTAATTCCACAGGGCATATTCTGTCTTCCTAGCGCAGTGAACAACTGTCTGCAGGAAGAGGGGGAACTCTGTAATGAACTTCGCCACAGTGGGAAGCAGAGGGTCGGGAATGGGCTCCCGCGAGGTAGCTTCTTCTTCCAGCACTTCATGAAGCATCAGTTCTAGTACGTGAGGGAAGTACGGTAATGTGGCACAGGAGTGGGCCAAGAGCAAGGCTTGTTCACCGAGGTTCCTAACCAACAGCTGGCGTAAAATGTGATGGAGGTAGATCTGAGAGGTTCTCTCAACAATGGAGAAAGGAAAGAGGACCTCTAAGTGTTCTCTAGCACTGCTTTGAGTGTATAAACAGTCATAGAGCACAGTGTCATTAACAGCACCAAGAACCAAGGCATCTTCAAACAAAACAGCCAGTGGGTATATGTTGATGTGGAAAGGCAGCATGATCCGTCTTGACAGAAAGGAATGCGGTTTCCGATGGTCTCTGGGAAACAGGGGAAGCCAGACTTTCATACCTGCCCCACCACAGCTGAGCCACAGAGCCTCCAACAAGTGCCGTTTCTGTTTGTTGATCCTGCAAGTAGTCCATACGTTTTCAACAGACTGAGCTAGGACAACTGGAGCACAAAAAGGCAGCTATTTAAAAAAGAATAAAAATCATCAGAATTTGTTACATTTTTCTTCTTCCCCCCNAGAATGCCTTTTCTAGCTAAGAACTACCCTCTGCAAAACATGTTAATTCTTCTAACAAAGAAGAAAATCTGCTTAACCACACCCTTACACCCAGGAAAACACCTCTTAACTCAAAGGACATGTCTTAAATTCTTTTTAACCTCCATACACTTAGCCAGGGGGGTAAGAATAAGGGAAGAAAATAAACTCCTGCCTTCAGCTTCTTCAGGTAGCCCAAGAGTCCAACTACAACTGACAAAATTACAGCAAACACTACATTTGCTACTGTTTGATCGAGCTGTGAACAACTCTTCATCTAAACTTTTCAGATTTCACTCTCCCAAAGTGGTTGTTCCATGCAGAACCATTTTTCATCAGCACAGAAAAATGGGAAAGTTCAGTCTCAGTCACTGATCTGTATTATTGCTGGTTTTAGGAGTTTTGTAAACATACCCTGCAGAAGGATAATGTTCCATCAACATACAGAACAGTTGCACCTTTACAATTAAAAACAGTATCTCTCACTGCAATACAAGTACTAACCACAAATAGTAAATACTTCAGTGAGACAATCACACAATTAGGTAGTAACATTTCACAGATTCTTAGAGAGGAAAAAAAAAAAAATCATGGAAGTAGGGCTTTACTTCCAGCTAACCATTCAGCCTGTAAGTGCAGACACTGCCTTGCATTATAGATTTTTCTTTATGCCTGGACCACTCCCTTCCACAACTTCTTTATTCACTGACATCATCTTTGAAGCCATATACAATATTCCACATATAATTACTCACATGCTTCCTTTGATTAGGATTATTATCCTTATCTCGTATCTGGGGCCCAGATCGATCCCGTTGCAGCATGATGAGTTGTCCTGCTAAGTTCAGCATAATACTTTCAGCCTCACAAGCCTAAAGATAAGAGAGTATCACGTGAATTATTTAGCTTTTTGAATGCATCATTTGACCCATAACCGCAATGCAAACACAGAATAAAAAGAGGAAATTCATGGCACTGCCATACAGCAACGTCTAACAACCAAGTTAAACACAGAAGGACTCAGAAAAATCAAGTAGAGCTGAGTACCTACAAACATATTCACTTATGTAGGTCTTGTGCAAGGGAGGAACTACTGGAGAGGTTTTTGTTCACTAGACCTATTCCACATGTTTATTTGATATGGTGCTTTTCCAACTATGCCTGTCAGCATAGGCAAGCCACCAGATTTTAAGAAAAATAGCACTCTGTATTCTTATCAGCATCACCACTGTATGACTGCAGTATCTGACTGCAAAGACTAACACTATTACACAAGCCAAAAAGAGTTGAGCCAAGAGTTCAGCCACACTTATACAGCACCTTAAACTGTCAGAAGATGCAGTTAAAGAAAGATCTTTCTAGTTAGGTATATCAAGAAAGGAAAGTATTCTTTTCTAAAGATATCTCTCAGAACTGTTTAATTTTAATTTTAAATCAGGTCACTGGAGCTATCACCATGCTATGCACAAAGTTTAGTTTTAAAATGCATAGGTAGAGGGCCTGTACAGTGAGCTTGCAGCAACAGGGGTTAAGGTCAGCAATAGGTAACAACACTAAAAAGTCTGTCATGCTACGCTAAGTTAGACACCACATAGTGCTAACAAACTCATTGATCAGGAGGTCTGACAAAGTTTGAAGATGCAGGGTCTTAGTCAGAAAAAAAAGGGGTAGTATTTGTTTACTCTGAAGCGAAGTTTAAAATACTACTAGTGCTCCAAAAAGTTTCAGTAGCTTTTTCTCAAATTTAGGAAATACCATAGGTCAGGTAGTTCAGGAACAAGGACGTTGTCTCACAGCAAGATGGACTAGAAAACCACAAGCACATTACATTTTATGCCCTTGTCTGAGATCATATCAAAGTCTCAGGAGGACACGTTTAGTATTGTGGGATGCTGAATTAGAATGAACTAAAGGAAGTAAGTGCAAACCTTCAGAATCTGTGTCATTGCTTTCTACCTGCCAGTGGCTTTGGTATGTGGAGAAAAGTGTGCATCTTCACATGTCTCCAGGCCTGCCTCACAGACAATGCAGCTTCCAAACTATCTTAGGGTACCTGCTCTGATGAGAAGATATGCTTGGTACTGCAGCTACTCATTAGTTAAGCTTAATTTGTTACATCACAGACAACACAAAACCAAGTTCTCTTTGCCCTGTACTTTAACTGGCCTGAACAATTTCCTGGAACTAAGACAGGGCTTCACTTTCACACGTCAGTCACTCTTTGTCTGTTGGTCTATCTCCTGACATAATTAAGTGGGAGAGATATCTTACTTTATTTTCATACAGTAGAAAAATGACTTGAAGTAACCTTGTAGGGGCATATGCAATCTTTTCTTTTTTTGTGGTTATTCTCTAAGTAATGGACCTGTTGCTGCAACAAGGGCACTGTCTAACGCCATGGACTGCTCTGGTATTCAATTTTTACTACACCGTAAAGAAACACCCCTTGACATAAGTAAGCTTAATTTGTCCTCCCAGGATTTGGAAGTAAGTTTTCCAAGATGACAAGAGAAGATACGAAGTAAGATCCTGGAGGTTATTTCCACTGCCCCCCCATAATTAACCGATAAAATGTTTATATAACAAGCATCAGAAAAAAACCATGTTCTGCATTTTACCACATCCATAGAAGAGCCACTGATTTATGATTAATTTATCAGACAGGTAACCTTTGAGGTTACTAAACTAAGAATTCTGATTCTTTTAATTTGTAGCCCTGTTACCTGCTGAGGCATCTTCAAGGTGATGCCAGTCTCTGTCCTCACCGACGTCAGCGTAACAGACACTACAAGAAAAGGATGAGGAATGTACCGAGACATGGATACTTCTTGAAGAACTTGGATACTGGCAGTAGGGTTAAGACTGCAAGAAAAGATGAGTAAGTTTAGCAATTTCAAAATAGTATTTAGCATAAAATTAGTAGCATGAAGTACACACAATGAAAATAAGCCACTTAAGCTCAGCAGTTTATTAACTGAATGACTCCTTTAACTAGGAACCCCACAGGTGCCTGTCTCCACACTACATCAAGTTACCAGATAAATACAAGCTGCACTACTTTATCTTGTTTTGGGAAACGCAGCTATGAATGGATAGAAGACAACATCAGACACTTCAGAATAAGACTATTCACCCTTTAGTAAGAGACTTCCAGGGTTTGGATTTTGTTGGGAGTTTTCTTAGAAAAAATTTTCCTCTAAAGTGGATCAACGGCTTGCTTTCTGCTAAATAAAGAAGGTCCCTTCTTGCTGAAACCAATATACCACAACGGTAAGAAAAAAAATCACCTGCTTCAGGAGTTCAAAAACTACCTGGGAATCTTTATCTCCTCCTTAGGTTCACTAATCTTGACTGTCTGAATGTATTTAGCTCTTAAGTTGCCACTTCTTTTGCACCAGAAAAGGTTCCCTACAACCACACCACAGACCTAACTTTTAATCTATGCTGCTCTGCTGTCACACCCACCAATTCCTACTTGTAATGTTGGGAAAAATACTAGACACATTCGAATAAGTGGGTGCCTATAAGTGCCTTTTTCTTCTCTTTATATTCAGTTTTCAGGCTCCTATCAGCTAGAACATGTTTGTGCAGACAGCTGGAAACCACACATCTCAGCCTCTGCCTCCACACCTAATCTGCACCTGCATGCACACGAGCTATCATTTCTGCACACAGGTAACGCTGACCCCACCATATTTTAAAAATCTGGCTCCACGAGTTACCAAGCAACTTGATATTATCATAAGAATTTACACAGGCTGCGAACCATGGTAAAAGGATTTAAACAGTGGTACTCACCCATCAGGCCTTCTCTCAATACTGTAAAGACAAATGGAACAATCTGCTCTGAACAGTATTACGATGTCCCGGAAGACACTCAGTAGTAACGTGTCTGCTTGCACTTTGGTGATGTGTGCAAATGCATTGTCAAGATTAGAGGTTCGCAGGTAGATCCTCAGCTACAAGGAAAAGGAGCAGTTTGAATGCAGGTGCTGTTTGGTAGTTTAATAGTTCTGTTTAATAGTAATTCCACGTCCAATCATTTTATTTCCTTGTGGAATGTCTGCCAGGGATTTCTAGCATGACACATTACTGGGTTTCTGATCCAGCACACGTTCTATCCATTAAGTGGTATTATCGCTTCCCAAATGGTTAAAAAACAGTACAAACAAATCTGAAGTACTAAACAACAAACTTAAGGAAGGAATTTTATTCACTGCTTTTGAAAAACACAGAGTAACTAATGCTTTGCTGCCCATCTAATTAAAAACTTAAAGAAGTAGCCCAAAATACTGTAACTAGATACCTCAAAACTGGCTTTGTGCTAACATCCAAAAATTTCACAGCTTTCAGAACAATGAATAGATTCATGGTAGTCACAGCAGGCAGCAGTTTTTAATAGCAATAATAATTTTTTCTGCAAAGAATTACTTACATGTTATTAAAGAATGACCAAAAGCCACCTCTGTATCAAGCTTTTTAAATTTATGTTGCTATCATAGAACAAAGCGGATACTCTAAACATGATTTATTTCCTTTGAAGAAAAACACCTCACCTCTTCCTGATGATCATTTAAATTATAGCACGCAAGAACAATGAAATCATTCCACCATGCTAAGCCACCTGTTACCATCATATTTTGCTCCTGAAAGAAACCACAATCAAATGATATATATAGATAATAGATATACTATATAATTCACGTACACACACATGTACATTCTTTGGGTAATTTCTGAAAACCACACATGATCTCTATAGAATTTACTGCTAGTGGCAAGACAATCTACGCATACAAATTTTTTGTGGATTAAAAATCACAATGTACTAAAGAATAATATGTGAAGTACAAACACCACCCCACAAAACACAGTTCCACCGTTCCTTATGGTAGTGGCATCCCTGAACTCTCTCAAATTAGCTTTCTGCTTCTGGCCAGAAATTACAAGCTTGGCATCCAAAGCTACGCCTCACACAGACTCTCAGATAAGACATGGGAATAAGCGTCTGACTACATGCCCTCAGGTTTGGAAACATTTTAACAATCAGACACAAATCATGGTACAAAAGTCACAAGATAAGTGCTTCTGACATTTTATGAAAAACATATGCAAAACCAGCATCCCTAATCGCAAGTATGATTGTCTACTGGTGGTTTATTTGAAAACAGTATTTCACATCTTGTCCAAGAGTCACATATACCAACAAACACAACCTCCCCAGTATACCTGAACAAAGTACTGTAACATCTCACCTGGGTAATGTTTCCAAACAGCTTCCATTTTTTGGTAAGTAAAGAATAATGTGCAAAACCAAACTTGCCAACAACAGCTACATTCTGTCCAAGCTTGTCAATAGCTGAAAACTGCTCAAAGAGAAAAAAAACCTCAGAGAACCTCATGAGGGAACTTACTTAAATGCTCTATCCTATCCAAGTACATCGCCACAAACCAATACAATGACAGAGGCAAAACTTTTAAAGCACGTATCTTACTTTATTGCCCAACACATATTCTACTTTCTTAATTTACAACAATAATTTCATCTTCCAGAGCTCATCCAGCCCTAAGAGACAGTTCTAAAAATCCAGTAATTTTAAAGAAGCAAGAACATTTTCTTAAAATAACTCACCCTTATAGGCCAGTTGCTCTCTAGATATGTACTATGAATCTAAAAAAAAAAAAACAAACAAAAAACAAAACAAATAAGAGGAAACCAAAATCCCATAACTACATGAAGCACCGCATTACAATGTTCTAAAGGAATTTGTACATGGTTTTCCAAATCACTAGTTTAAAGGTTTCCAATGCTGGAATTTCTTTTAAAATACAATTATTTCCCCTGCCCCAAGAAAGTTACTGAAGCCTAAATGTCAGCCTGTTTTTAATACAAGAAATAAGAAATGCATCAACAATACAAACTAGCTAATACTACATTATAAATTGATAGGCAAAATCTGTTCTTCTCTCCTGGTGGGTACTACTCCTCCATGAGAGCCTTCCATGGGAACATACAAGTTTTGATAAACACAATGCTCAGGAGGCACTTCCCATGTTGGATGATGGGATTTCTAATCCCATCAGAAATAACACACCAGCACCTTGTTAGGAGAACACTTGACCAGGATACATCAAATTAAATCTTGATCCTCATTTTACACGGGATGATACAAATCCAGGTTCAAGCACCAGTCCCTGGTACGATACAGGGAGGTGTAAGTGTCCTCATTACCCAGCCACTGGCTGTTCTCATGGCCATGCTGCTCCACATAGTCATTGCGACTGTGTTAGCTCTACTCCTATACAGAATAAGGACTTCCATCTCCTATGCCAGCTTCAGAAGACAGAAGAACTACATGGCCAGCCACAGTGGATATTCAACAGCATCCAGGACCTGACAGACATGGCAAGAGTCAAATGCTCTTCAATAATACCAATTCTTATACTATGTGAAAAACAAAATACTGGGGACCTATTGAAAGCCTTTATGTAGAAACGCGCCTGCCAATTCAAGAACAGAAGGTGACGCTACAATCACAGGTTAATAGTTAATTATTTTTTCTCTATATTAGAGAGAAAATAGAATCTGTGTCATTACTACCCCTGGAAATACCTTCTTCTTCACAAGCTTGTTACTGTTAGGTCTCAATTACATCCTTAAACAGATGTTATCTAAGATTGCTTGAAAACACAGCAAAAGTCTGAAGGCTGTATTCATCAGCTGAATATGCTTAAAGCAATTCATGTAAGTAACAGAACAAATCCCTAAAGGATTTGTTGCATGTTACACTTACTGTCCTTTTCAAAGCATAGGATGGTAATGTAACCATTTCTTCCTGAAGTCAAAAAGACATTCAGGGTTTTTTTATTTGCTAAGATCCAAACTCTCAGCCACCAGGCTGAGATGGCCAATGCTACATTACCATATGGCATTAAGAAAAAGCTGTACCAGGGGAAATCTAAGAGGCAATAAAAAGGCAATGATCTCATGCTAGAGGAAAGGGGTATGGCAGCAAGTGATGAGTCCTAGAAACTCCAGCAAGCACACAGCAAATACGGGAAACCAAAAGCACTTACCTGTACAACATGCCAATGCCTGTGTCCTAGTAAAGTGCTTAAACCCTGAGAATCTAAACTGCCATCTGAAAATGGGCCTCTTTCCCTGGAAGGCTTATGCTCAGAGTGTGCTAAAGTATTTCTGGGACTCTGAGCCTGTGTTGCATCTCCACAGTTCAAATACAAGCGATCTTCTCCTTGAAGAAGTACTTGTTCCTGGTTACTCTACATTAAACACAAAACAAAAAACAACCCTGAACTCTATGTACAGGAAACAAAGGAAAACACATGATCAATGTATTAACAGGTTCTACATAAACAAAATAAGCATTGATGCCGTTCTCAGGTTTCGTTTCACTATGTAATAGTAGGTTTTATGTTACAAATGTTATGTTATTTATGACCAAAAAAAGGAATACTCATCTAATGATTGCAAAACAGACTTAAAACCTGTTAAGAGAATAATTCAGAGGTCACCTGGAAACTGGAAATATGCTCTAAAATATAGGTATTTATGAACAAAAAAATCCTTACCATACAAGGATTAACAGTGAGTGCACTCTTGATGAAATGAAACTGCAGAATACCAAATTGCCGGGCTTCATTATTTGCATCTCTTTCAGGCTTCATGGTTGCAGAAGGATTCCCATCAATAACCCACAGATGATACCCTTCTGATCCCCAGGTCTGAATGTAAACAAATAGTAATTATAAAAACCCAAACCCAACACTGTATATTTTCAGAAAACAAGAATTAGAGAAACTTTCTGTAACCGATCTTACAATAGAGACGAGCCTGGTAAAAAAAAAACCCATAGTCTGGTATTCTAAAATGTATCGTCATAGAAATCATTAATAACTCACAGCAGTAAAATCCACAAGGAACAGTAAGAATCCACCTTAAATTATTTTCTTATGTAATGGTAATTAAAATGAAAAGTAACTAGGCAACACATCCACATAAGTAATGAAGGCTGTTCGTAAGCTGCAGCTTAGAGCAACCAACAAACAAGCCACATGCAGAATCAGGTATGAAAATACTCTGATCCCCAAAATTACATTGCTTGCTGTTTATTGAACTGAACAGTATCCAAATTTCAATCTTTGGNAGGCTATACGTACATCTAATCACATATTAGAAGTATTTTACAAAATTCATCACAGTTTATGGAAGAAGCTTTGAAGATTGTGTTAAGATATTTATCAACATCTACTGATTTGGCAGATTTGCACGTTTTCATGTTAATTTGTTTGTAGTAAAAAAACATAATTGTAGTTCCGCTTGAGATCTGAGTTAAGTTACTTCAACTGCCAAAGGTAAGATAATAATCTTAGGGAAGTAAGTTTTTTACAATTAGCATTATTTTGTGTCTCATTCTGAAATGCAGCACCAGATTTAAAAAAAAACAAACCCGC
>VZTU01008269.1:0-41411 GCA_013400835.1 Zapornia atra
TCCATTCTTGGAGATATTAAAAAGTTGATAGGATGTAGCCCTAAGCATCCTGATGTAGCTACCTTGCTTTAGCAGGGGGGGTGGACACTAGATGATCTCAAGAGGTGACCTCCAAACTACCAATTCTGTGATTCTGTGATGTTTAACATTCTTTACAAACGTGTTTTTACACCTGGAATGTAGGTATCTCTGTCAAAATCCAATGTTAAGCAAAACCCCTTCCTGCTCAATCCTTTTTAGAATCTATATATATTTATGTGTGTGTGTGTAGAGTAAAAAAATGGTTGGCTCTTATTTGGAAGGATTATGGCAAACCTCCAAAACCAGCACAATTCTTTAGGTTTTTTTTATAGTTACTACTATATATCTTTACCATAGACACTAGAGAGGTGTACTGGAGACTAGAGACTCTAGTGATGTGTACTGGAGCCTTTTGCTACAATTAATGATGCACTAAGAATTCACTGTAGACTTGGCCATACTCTTAAATATATCTGCATGCAGATGAGGCCTCCAAATCATCTTTAGGTTCCTGGTCTAAACCTTCCACTGTGCCAAGCATCTTACAGATCCCACTGGTGTCTGTTACTGCTTCAGTGCTGATTTTTTTTAATCTATATATGGGTGAAAAAGACCTAAAATTCTGAAAAGTGTTTGCTTCTTTTAATCTTACTTTAAAATTGATACTATTAGTTTGTATAGAGCATAGTCCATTGTCCTACTGTTACAAAATTTTGGTTTCTGAATTTGAAAAACTACCTAGCCACTCTTCATAAATTATTTGCCCAAATGTAAGTTTGGGCAAAAGTTTCTAACATTAGCTTAAAACATATTAAAATAGTTGGATTCCATATTTATTAAAACTGAGTATAATATAGATTAATCTGGGTGAATTGCAATCACACCATCATTCAAATTCTTTAAAAAGCAAAATCATCCAGCCTGGGATGAATTAGCAAAAGCTTCTACCTTATGTAAAATGGTAAGAGCCAAAGCTCAGATCTCACACTATTTACCTTACTGATATTCAGTGCATGATGATGAAGATTAAGTTTCTTTATGTCACTAAAATAACCTTTCCTCATTCAGGCGTGGACTTCATTTTTACTGAAGGCAGATGCAAAACCCTCATTACTTTCAGAAGTGTAGGACCAGAGTTCCAAATATATAAAAGTGTGCTACCATATAATTTGCATGTTGGTTGTCTTTGGAGAGGTTTTTGTCCTCAGTGGACAGGAATGATGTCAGCAACTAAAAATTCTTTCCCAACTTTTTCAGGATTGTAATTTCTGGAGAAGAAGTTCTTACAGTCTAGCAACTTGTATAACATTTTTCACATATAAATGCAGGTAAAGGGTTAATTATTTGTATTCAAAGCAATATTATTATGTTCTGGTTGTCAGTAGACTTATATTAGTAGACTGGTAATAAGTGTTTATGACAGAAACCATGACACATGAGAGCTATGCAGCTGTCCTATATGGGATGTCCTTAGAAGATACTTTGTAAGAACACTCGGATTTCTACTGAAGGAGTAATTTGCCAGGGACTAAACTTCAAACTAAATTTCCAACTGTACATTTCAAGCTTCATATGTCAGCTTCTAAAAGCTCAAACATTATCCCTGAATAAGGTAGAACTAATCATTTCTCATAGCACTGAAGTTAAAATTTAAATATTTCATACTATTACTGTAAGAAAAAGTTCATAATCAGATATTCATGTGAAAAGTTATTTATAAAAGCTTTCTATTTTGTACTAGAAACTAGAAAGTTGTACAATGATTAGCTTTGCATGCAAAGTGTACATTCTGTTATGCATTTCCTGAAGCTGTTTTTAAAAAAATTTCAGAAAAAAAGTTATAGAAATTTAATTTTTTTCCTTGATTTCTCTGAATCTTTAAGGGCAAACCACAGAGAAGTACAGCATGCACACTGGGGACTGGAAAGATGTTGTATTACCATTAAGCAGTTTAGTACATCCTCCAGCTGAAAGGTACATCACCTAGAGCTCTCCAGTGGAGGAAGAGTTTATAAATGGGTAGATGTGGACACTGCCTTGTAAAGTCAGCAGCTACATAATTCAGGACTAAACAACGTTTGAGGTGTGGACTGGATCCAAGTGTTTCACCACTTGCCACATACACACTGGCTTCAAGAGACGTGCTTCAGCTTACAGGTCCAGGTTTCTGTATAGGTAGCTGTATACCCAGATAGAAACATGCAAGAAGAGCATTGGTGTAAACTAGTCCCTGTGCTGGAGATTCCCTGCCTGGAGAGCAAGTCTTCAAACCTTTCTCGTCAGGACAAGTCAATAGACAGCCAGTTCAGATGAATGGGGAGCCTGAACTAACATGGCAGCATGACAGAATTTGAACCAAATAGAGAAGATGGTAATCCCACTGGAAGCTGGAATGTCTCTTGGCTCCTGGGATAGAGCAGATTTTTTTATTCCTCTGTCTGGGAGATTGAGACATTTGGAGGGGAAATGCGGGCTGTCCTTACTACTCATTTCTGACAAACTCAATGGATTCCCATATACTTCTGAAACCATGATGTACAATATGACAACGTGTCCACCTACAAAGGCCTTCCAGTGAAATTTATGTAATACCACCTGAAAAGGGAACTGGTGTTGAAAATGTCAACTGAGTCACCTCTCAATCATTTTAAGAACAGTTTACATAAGTATTCCAGCTCTTGGCTGTGATTTCTTATACATTAAAGTTTGCTTCTTGAAAAGCCAGATGAAAATCTTTCATAGCAGTCTTTATTTGAATAATCAGTGCTACACAGTTTGGTATTCAGTTCCCTGGAAGTATCTCAGGCCTCTGGTTCCTAAGATTAATTTAGAACCAATTAAAGGCTTAGATTAGAACTAAAGTTTTAGAATTTAGAACTAATTAAAGGTTTATATTCTTCTGCTTTTCCCATTGTATGTTAAATAGAAAATGCATATGTCTCTATTCTGGTTGAATAAATATGTTGGTTATTATTTAAGATGGTAAGCATATTTCTTTAAAATTCTACATATTCACAAGTAAAGGTATAGCTCCACCCTTGAAAAATCCTTATTTATACTGAAATTAAGACACTAAAGATTTTGGAAGTACAAGGGATTTAATAAACAAGTTTCTCTAGTCATGAAGACCATTTCTATTTGCACTTTTCTATTTCTCCTTGATAGAAACCATGACTTCCTTATAGAAGCTAAACAGGCATCAGTTACCACAGCACAGGTCAGATCTGTATTTATTCTCTGATGATCTCTATAAGTAGAAATTTTGTTCTGTCCTACATTAATGAACTGTAGCACTCAACTATTCCCACCAGTGCACATGTATGTGTATAAAGATGCATGCATATGAAAATGCATAAAGAACAGAGTATTCCACAGGACTACAAAGTGGGGGGAAAAACTGTGCCAGTAAGCTTGTTAGTCAGGATCAGCTGAACTTTTATTATCCCTGGCAGATAGTTTTCCTAACTTTTTCTTACACTAGCCACTACACCACAGATTTTTGGAATAACAAACACAATCAAAATATCTTCATCAAAATCCAGCAGGGCTGGATCTTCAACAAATTTCTTTCATGCAGACGACAAGGGCCTGCACTCACTATTGGAATCACTGAAAGGCTCATCTACAGTCACCTAGAAGATGTTTGGTGGGGAGAGGTTAGCAGGACCAGGAATCACTCCTAAGTGGGAGAATGGAGAAGAGGATAACTTTGCAGAAGTCAGACTTGTCTCCATGGGATGCTCTCTATGTGGGGTGTAGTTTTTCATCATAGTTTGTTGAGCAAAGTACAGTGCCTGGGTCTTTAGATGTAATTGCCTCACCTCCTGGAAAGGACAGAAGGCTGACGGGTCTGGAGATTTTATGAGACCAGAAATAAGGCATTGAGTCAAGGCTGGTATAAGTCAGCCCTTATCCAGTCCCTGAGAGAACAGCAAACAGCAGCTAGCCATCGCCTGTGTAGCACTGCACCAGCCTAACTAGCACAGGCTGCCTTTTAGCCAGCCAAACAGGTGTAGGAGATGTAACAAGGATTTGGGAATAGAGTGAGGACTAAGAGAGGTTAGGGATTTTGTTATACAAGATAGGCTTTATTACTTTTGCAGCTGAGGAAATAACCTGCTCCTCTGCAGGAGCTCTGATCAAGAGGCCATGGGATTAACTCACAAAAGGAGAAGGGTGGCTTTTAAGCCATCCTTGCTATGAAGGGATTTCAGTCTACTGCTCCAGTTTCTCAGAAATGAGAGCCACAAGTTAGTCTGCAACTTGGCATGGAGTCACATTTCTGTTGAAGCCATACGACTATGCAGAAAAGGAATGCAAGATTTATGGGGCCAGAGAGGGAGACTAAGCAAATGGGAGTCTGAGCCTGTAGCCCAGAAATGAGGACACTTCCCTAAGAATTGCATCCTTGCAACACTGAGACCACATAGTCAAAATAACAAATATGTGAACAGTGCCAATTATAAACTTTAACCATGCAATAGAGCTTGCAGTTTGATCTTTGTGTCTGTTTGTTTGTTTGGGGTGTTTGGGTGGGGTTTTTTTCCCTTATGCATTTTACAACAAGCAAGGATGGGGCTTATTCCTCTCAAATAAACCTTCCCTTTCCCAGCTGAAGAAAAGTGGACAAAACGCAGAGAGACATCTGAACACTGTAGCCCAGATACACGTGTTATTACATTGCAACACTCACGATTATTATCACAGGGGCCATAAAATGGGGCTCTTTTCAAGACTCCTTCAGTTTCCACAAACAGCTGCTGCCAGCTGAGGAATTTGGGCTGAGCTACATGTAATTCCCAACAGTGATCATCAGCGTCTGCTCTCCCGGAGGGGGCAGCCTCTCCAGCAGCTGAGTTTGCTGCTTGTGCACACTGCTGTGTGCTCTCCCTGCTCCAAGTCCAGCTCTGTCACATCCCACTAATGGGTAGCAACCCTACTGGGGTGAATGCCCTTAGTGATGCTCAGAGTGGACTCCGGGATGAATGAGGTGAATGGCAAGCTTACTGGGTCAGGATGCTTAGTTATGGAAAATAACAGGACTCAAGTACAGCTTTCTGCAGGGATGGCAAGGACCTTAACACAGTTTTGAATGCTTTGAGTTACAAGTGGTCACTGATGCTTTCCCAAGCTATGTACGTCAGTATTTACTGGAAATTTGTGCTCTAATGTGTGGGATTTGCAAATAGGAGTAATTTCATTATTTGCATCCTACCATCCATAAAAGAAGAAATAATTGTCTTTCTTTACATACAGGTATCTACAGCCTCCTCTCTCACACCTTCAAAGTAGAAGCTTGTCCTTCACCTTCCCTTCACTTGTTATGAAATCACCAGTAATAATTTTAAAAATATATAAAAGAATTAAAAATTAATTACTTATCTCAAGTGATTTTTCTAAGAGATAAAAAAGCAGTGTCCATTAGAATGTATCTTTTTAAAGGTATTCACAACCACTTTTCAGACTTGTTTTCTGCTCTACATTCTATAAATCCTGTTCAATTAAGGTCGATTTTGCACTTATTTTTTAATTGCAGATTATTATTTTTGCATTCTTCTGAGCTTTCCCATAGGAAAAAACAAGAAACTGAACTCCATCCCCTGCTGAGGTAGCCTCTCAGAAAGTTAGACCTACTGACATGTTACTAGACTGGGGTTTTTTCCAAACATTTACAACATTGTTTCCAAGCACAGAGTGAGTAACAGGAAAACAGAAACAAATACACACACTATGATCAAATGCACAGCTTCCCATTATGATTGTACTAAGAATTATAAAAGCCCTAGCAAAGGTTTAAAAATTAGTGCAGTGCTCTAACTGTTCTTTTCCATTTCCACCCACCCTGTGTAGCAAACACATATTTGAAAGTATAATGGATATTGCAAGCTACATATGTTATGAATTATTTTTCAGTGCTGGTCACATTTTTGTTACAAATAGATTCAGCCTCATGGCTCCAAAAGCTAATACCTAAGACTAATGAGATATTCTCGCAACTAAAAGTCAAACAAGATACATTTCTGTGTTCTTTCCAATTGACTATTAATTACAAAGTTTTAGTAGCTATATGTTTTCTTGAGAAGCACAGAACTATTTTAGAAAGGCAGGAAAATATAATTAAATAAACATGAGACTTCAGGGATTAAGACATTAAGTAAAGAAACCAAATACGAGTTTTGTGAACTCCTAGCATTGCCAGCTTTACATTTCCCACTGTCATGGTTACGGACGTAAAACATCCTGTCAGAGACCAGCAACTGTTCTATGAGATCCACGTGATCTGCCAACACCATGTGTGTAACTGCTTTAGTCAATGTGGATGCAATGCAGATGTACTTTCTGTGAGTACCTGTGCACTAAGGTGAAACGTTTCTTTCTTAGAAGCCTTTACAGTAGTCAGAAGAGAGCATTTCAGTGCCCCACAAAAGTGAGCACTATCTAACAAATCACATTTCCATTGATTGTTTGGTGTAATGTAATTTGATGTTTGCCTGGTTGTCAGTTTAAGCAGCAGGCAACAGATGCCAATTTAAGGATGATTCCCTCAATCTTTACTTTAGGATTGACCGGAATTAGCAGTAACATAACAGGGTAGTCATAAAGTCTCATTTGGGGTCAAAACTTCCCTTCCTTCAAGTAAACTTACCCCTTCCTTTTCTGACCACATAGTCATTGCACAGCCTTAGTTTTATTATGACCCCAGGGCAAAGATATGTGCCTGGTTATTTTGAGTACTTCTAAACATAACATGACCATTTTTCATAAATGTTGTAGAATTTTTTTCGGCCTACTTTCATCCAAGCCAACATCAGAGGGCCACTGTGACTGTGTATGAACATAGAGAATAACGTTGAAATAGATGTTGAGAGAAAATTTCCTGACTAAATCAGGAAATTGGCAGTCCTGCTAGTTCCTTCTTTCTACTAGGTGATGTTGCATATATCCTTGTAACTCATAGATATTTTGGCTTTGCTAGTTATTTATTTTTTTAGTCATTTAGTGATAAACCTTTCCCCGAGTCAGCTATCACTGCAACAGTCATGCCCACCAGTCCAGAGGATACGCTTTCCACCACAGAGAGAATAAATAAACAAAAATAAATTTTGCCTCCTAACCCTGAAAATAAAATTGTTCATTCAATTATTAAGTTCTTCCTGTATCTGAAACTCTCTGTACACCTCTTCTAATATTTCTGTTATATCTTTCCTTGAAAAAGCAATTATTTTTCCTTCCATGTTCATACTACCCCTTCCTTTCTCAAAAGTGTTCCTATCATGTCTGTCTCCCTGGTTTTCTTCTATTGGCTCTTTAATTTTTCTTCTAGTATCTGCTCAATATCTACTATCTGCCTCTTTATTTGTCTTCTAGGCTGCTCCTACTATACAAACTTTATTAGCCCTGTTCACATTTCTTTTCTCATTCTTACTTCCCAATTTGAGGGTACAAATCAAAGCTAAAGAACTAATTGAACTTGGGGCTGGGGGGGAGTTGCATTGGAGCTGAGTGATAACATCACTGTTTTAATCCTTTTGGCTAACTCACTTATGCCTTTGCTGCTACACCTCTTAGGTAGATATATTCAGCAGAGTTTGGTTATTGCACCACTAGAAACACTCTTTCATGTCACCCTAATACATTAATTCCTTGAGAGTCTCTTTAGTTTCTGAGGCCTACACTGGAGCAGTAGAAAGGAAAACGTGCACTCCAGAACTGAAATGGAGGTCATCCTCGGTTTTCACATTTTAGATGCTGCAGAAGATGTAGCAGAAACTGTTTCTGGCATGACCTATCACCCTATCATACAATTCCATTGTGCTAATTGCATATCACAGAATCAGACTGTAGCCCAGTTTACACTTGCACATGTTTTAAAGGCTGTAGCATTTCTAGAAATAATCTGTTCATTTGTGGTTTTGCCATTAAATCCCCAAAGTTGCCATGAAATTGCATGGGCAGAAAAGCTTTCTCGGTTTTACTTTTTTTTTTTTTTAATATGAGTATTTATTGCATTCCTTTTCTAACTGAAATTAAAACTGCAAGCATCCTCCTCTTAACAGATTTTTGTAGCAACTCAAAACACTCCAAATAGATCCCAGGAAACAAACACAAAGCTAGTATGGGATGCTCTCTTGGATGCCCTGTCACTTAAGAGTGTGCATCCAGAGAGAATAGAAATTCTTTTAATTCTGCTTTTGACCTATTTTATTCCCTGTTGTCTGCCTAAGAAGTTTGCAGTAGAATTGCCAATATAGCAAATGTAACCCTGCTAACTACAGGGTCATTTGTAGAGAGCTGTTCAAGTTCCATAATTGGTCCCATAAGTTGAGAACTGCAACTCAACCCCCTCAATCCTCCAAAAAAACAACCCCTGTGCAGGCATGGTCCTTGGTCTTAAGGTCCCTTTGTGTCTTTGTCATTGTTTCCATCTCTTACCTTGCAGAGAAGTCAATGAGCAAATTTTACTACATCTACTTTGCTTTCATAGTGTAAAGGACAGTAATAAAGGACAGTGTGAATGAGCCCTTAAAGTGTAATACAAACAGAGAGACCTAGAATTCCAGCATTTGTCAATATTATTTGTCAGAGCAGGCATGTAAAACAGGAGAAATAGGGGTTTTTTTAAAAAAATTGTAACATAATTTGAAGGATACATTCTTAGACTTGAACTTTAGGAAAAGATAAAACCCTATTCAGAGAAATAATCTTTTTTTCTGTAACCCTATTGCATTTTTTTTGCCCAGTTCCTTTTATTTACATGACAGATCCAGGACATGAGTATAGGACATACAGACCACTGAGTTAAAAGTTGATAAAGAGGGGACACCCAAACCTGGGTTAGACAGAGGTGTTTTGAAAGTCTGCTTAAAACTAGAGTCTTTTCTAATTACCATGTTAACTGGACTGTGGAAGCAGAGCTTTTCTGAGTAGCTGGAGCTTAGTATTAGCAGTTCCTTGCTGTTATCATTGGTGGCTTCACATAGGACCCAAATTCCTAGGTTTCCTCCATGTTTGCAGTAGATTCTCAGTGAACACTGGGAGAGACTGGCCTCTTTAGGTCTTCCTAAGACCTGTTTGGGAGCCTTTTGCAGTTGAATAGCACAGATTGCACAGGCTTGTGAAAACATGGACAGTTTTTAAACAGTTAACTATCTCATCAAGTAATACACCTTATTATGTTAAGAAAACAAGACACATGCTACAGATGTTCATAAGACTAGTAGGTGTCAGCAGTGATTGTTTAGTATGTTTTAAGCACTGTAACTACTGACTCACATTTTACTAGCTATCAGCTATTTGTTTGTGCATTGGGAAATTTTAAGGATGAGCCCTTACCACAGCGAAAAACAGAAAATGGTCACTTCTTGTATCACTGGGACTTTGCAGTCAGGATTTCCATTCCTGACACTTAAATGGCTTTCTTAAATGAGATTTAGTGTGAAGCAAACAAACAGAGGTAAAAGAAAAAAACATCCCAAACAAAAACCAGAAAAAAAATAGGAAAAAAACACCCACACACAGAGTTGGTAATGGTTACCTTGGAGTAAGCAGCTAATAAAGAAGGGATGTATTTAGAGTGGATTAATTTTCACCTAGAATCATGTTTATCAACTGGAACTGGAACATCAGCAATTCAGGCTGAGATGCAACAAGGCCTTCCTTTTACTGTTACACTGGCAAAGGCTAATGGCTTTTTGTTAACATAAAGCAGTCCACATCCAGGCCAATTTATTTTTTTTTTCTTGACAACTCTTCAAAAGCGTTTCTTAATTATTGGGTTCTTGACTTCAAAATTTTTCAGGATGTATTAAGTACAAGGCTTTAATTCATGCTTCTTTAACTTCCAAGGCATCCCCAAAAAATGTACTTAAGGAGAAAAGATATAAAAAAAATTAATAGACCATGGCAAATGCCTACATGCTGGTAACCCCAGTTTATTTTTTCCATGCTTTAATTTTATCATTATTGAGTGATCATTAAGACTGTGTGTTAGCAGTCTAATTCTCCAAGAGTGGTGTTTCATTTCTGCCACCAACAACTACGTTAGAAAGGATGAACTGCCCCATGGGGTGGCTTCTTAACTCTCCCCATGCCTGTGGAAGGAGTTCAAATGACTCTTAGATAGCTAATATAACCTGAGATCACTCCAATATTACAGATAACACCTGTAATACTTCATATAGATATGAAGTATCTTCATATACTTCATATAGATCCTCCAGTTTTATCTCCAACATGTTATGAGTATTACAATTCACCTGGCTAGCATGTGGAAAGCCCAATGGCCAGTGTTTGATGACAACAGAAGTTAATGCTTGGCTAAAGCCTGTTGTCCAAAAAGGCATTTAATCTTCACTTTTAAGGCAATGCTATTGTGATACAGAGTATAAGGCAATGGTATCACGATGCCACTAAGTATAAGTGACAATAAACTCTCTCAGATTTTATAGTTCCATTTTTTATTGATAGTATTTTTTGTTAAATGATCCAGTTCCATGAAGTCAGGGGATTTCATGAGAGTCTCAGCTTCCATTAAAATGCGGAAGGAATGAGTCTCTTGTCTTTATTGTTAGAAGGAAAAAAAAAAGCATAAAACACAGAATAATTTATCTTAAAGGCTCAGCAATTACTATGTAAATTAACAAAAAACTTCTTTTAAGGCTAAGTACACAATTGCATGTAATCCTACGTTTCCTTGAACTCATGACTGATAAAATCACCGATGAGGTATGTACTATTTTTCCATTTAAGAAGTTTTATGTTGACAACAGAAGTTCAAATCAAGGTGTATCCCAAAGGAGATAATTTCCTTTGTAATAAGAGATGAGGTTCCCAAATGGAGTCATGATCAGAAAATGGGTGTTCATGTGTTTCTGGAAGATTTTATACAATGAGATAATCTTTTGTCAACAAATAAATTAGCCTTGATCCAATTATCATGGTTCAGGTGCTGAGGAGCCATCAGTCAATACAGTTCAGATGCTGATTGTGCTCAGATAAACTAACCTGTGTTACCAGATCCCTGGAATAATACTTTACATATCTGAGCTTTTCACCCACTGATCCTGAAGTACTTTTCTAATGCACACATCAACACCCATGCTGAGCTTTAACATACACTTCTTTACTTTACAGCTGGAGAAAACCTGCATTTCTGAGCTGTGAGTAAAATTCCAATTTAAGCTGTAATACTGCTTGAACTTTGATTACTGACATTCATCTCATACACCTTTTGGAGACCAAACAACCCCCATGTATATTCACTGCAAGTGGGCTTGGAGGGACTCCCCTACATCCTGTGAAATCCCCAAGGAAGGTGATCTAATTACATCCTGCAGAGTACAGACACTGATCACTTTGTAAGGACCTGCCAGACTTATCTGAATGTGAAATAAAGCTCTGGCCACCACCTCTGAACGCAGCCAAGGAGCATTCTCCTTGCAATGCAGAGCTGAGTAATCATACAGACATCCTCCTGCCTACCAGTGCACTCAACCTTTTCTTGAAACTCCCTTTGGGAGGATGAGACTTTAAATCCTTGCTAGGGCTTTTATGAGGTACGTTTGCCCTGCCAACTGACTGCCCATCTTCCCTGTATTTATTATTTTCAAACATGGAGAGTTGCCTCTGACCAGCTCTATCAGCTACTCCCCAACCACAGTGTGAACTAATAAGAAACATGTTTGTGATTGCAAATGAGAGCTTGGCTATGACATCATAATAAATTTAATCATGCCTTATACTGAGGCATGATTTAAAAGTGAACCCATAGCTCCCTTTTAGCAGCAGCAAGCAGATTCAGAAACGGCAGCACTTTTATAAAGACACCACTGTGGCCTTCCTTGATGAGATCCATGAGCCTGTTGCACAAAGGTAATACGCCTCATGTAGGTAGGCACATAATGCTCTGCTCTCAATCTGTCAGTAACCACAGCTCAGAGAGAATTCTTCTTCAGGGTGTGAGAGGACGGCGTTCTCCTGTCTGCTAGCTCAGCTCTTGGCTTGGAAGCAAAATAAATGAATTTGGAGGGTATGTGCTTAGGAAGATGTGACTGAAGCGTAAAAGTAAAGGAATGCAAAAATTCAGCTGACAAGAGTGTAATTGGACCACAGGACATTTTTTTCATTGTTTTTCTTGAATTTGGATTTTATTTTTTTATTATTCCCATGCAGTCCTCATGAGACAAGGGGCAAACTTGCTCTCTGGACCCTGGATGTGATAGTTCTCCCGTGGTTTATTCACATAACTCTGTGACAGACAGTTGGCTTTTTCCTTAAAAAGCAAGAGTTTACTAATAGCAAATGTCCTTCTGGGCACAAAAAGAAGCATGCTGAGGGAGAGGACACTTCTCTATAAATAGTTCATGTTGGGGTCCTCCAAATGCCTTGCTTTGACATGGCCTCTGTACCCAGGGTCTCATGGCTGCAAAGAGCCCTCCTTCCATGCCAGAGAGCAAGTGGAAAGAAGGATTCTGATCCTTTCAGCTTTCCTTTATGTAACTTAATTTAGTAACCTCTTAATATATCCCTAGGAAGAGTCTTGTCATTGTCTGCAGGTTTTCTTCAATTAGTGCCCATGGGACCAGATGACTAAATTTGATAATTTTGTGAGAGGGAGGTAGCTAATTTGGTTGGGTTGGAAATACCCAGAGCTGAGGGAAAAATGAGTCCAGGAGCGGTGGTTTGCAGGAAGGTGGAACTGTTGTTGCTGGTTCATGGCTCTCCTGTGCACATTGCCTTCCTGACCTCTGTGCTCCAAACATCCATCATCCCATAGCCCAGGAGCATGCTATGTCATCCTGGAAGGACCTCCACCATTTGCAACAAATTTTTTAGCTCTTGGTGCCAGCTCCCGGCTTTCCTCAAGTCAGTAGGTAAATCTGACCTTGTCCGAGTCTGAGCCACACCGAAACAGACTGAAGACCAGAGGAGAGGAGAGCAGATTTGCCTGTGAGCAGTCAGCACACAGAGCTGTCCTGTTGCTGCTCACAGGGGCGGACATCGGACCTACGCCCTGCTGAACCTCCCACTTGGGCCACGACCCATCAGGGGCTGGCATGTAACAAGGATGGATGAAACTTAATGCCAGAGCTGGGGAGCTCTGAATGATTATTACTTCCTTTAGTTCTGCCAGGGAAATATTATTAATTTTTCAGGGCTGCATATTTTAAGCCCAGGGAGATCTTTCTTCCTTTTTGCCCAGAGGCTGGATGTTATCAGTCCAGCCTCCTTAAAAGCACAATCTTTTCCTTGCAGTATCTGCAGCATGTGGGTTTAAACCAAGATCAAAATATATCTCTTTCTTATCACCCCTCTTGAAATTATCTGGGAAACACAGACCTGGGGCCTTAATTCTGAGTCTCCTTGTCAGCATGGGACTCTATTAACCCAGAAGCATCTGTAAGTGGTGGATTGTAGTGCAGTCCCTTGGAAGCTGTGTATATGAAGGAGAACTGAAAGAACATGGGAGCAAGTACAGCAACAAAGGGTCTCTGTGTGAATATCTCTGCTTTTTTACCAAGTCAAAGCTCCTTAAATTCAACAGAATTGAAGCAGACAGGGAACAAGTTCTCAAAATAATTTAAATTCCATCAGCATTAGCCAGAGTAATAATAATAAAACCTAAGACTTTCATTTGGGCAACCTTCTCCCCACCCATGTTTGCTACTATCTGACACCTAAATGGTAAAAAAAAAAAGAAAGTATCTTTCAACAGGGACAGTAGTATGAAAGTTTTATGAATGCATGACTAGGTTAGTCTGTGCTCATTTGTGCAACTTGGCTTGTATTGTTCACTGGGTCTTTGCCAAATGTATCTATTGCGTAATTATGTGGCTTGTTTTAATAAATTCCCAGAAGTTTCTAGGGATGTAACTGTTTCCCCCTCCTTTCTGTAATTATATGACACCCAACACATTGAGACTCAGGTTCTAATTGGTGGATTTGGGCCACATTTTATCAAAGACAATACTATAACATAGGAAATAGAAACACCCAGCTATACTTTTAAACTTTATAAAATCATAAGAGAAGTTATTTGTCTGACCACTGAGTACATTGCCTAGTTTCCTTATGAGCCAAACCAACTTTAATTGATTTTCTGCACTACACACTGACTTAGACCAAATAATGCTGGCTTAAACCAAGAACAGACTCGCTGAAGTCAGCTTCAGTACTTGAGATTTCTGCATGGGAAAGCCAAATACAGCAGTGACAGGTATGCCTTCATAACCTCCTGGTCTGACTGTGCAGACAAGCCCTTGTGCATGGGGGAGTTAGGGGAGTTTGTGAGGAAGGTTCTCATGGTTTCAGCTTGTCTAAGAAAGATATTTAATGAGGACCTCCAAAAATGTGTTCATTGTTTTGGAATGTTTCCAAGCTCTTTCCTCCAAAGAGCTGGTTCCAGCATATATGATTCAGGGTTGGTTATTCTATGCTCATGTATTCCAATGGAAATGGGGTGATTTCTATGTTGAGGTACTAGACAGTATGATTAAGCGTGTTGGAACTTGGACCATGTAATTTAAAACCTTTTAAAATGTTTCCATTCCCACATCTGACCTCACTGAAATAATTTAATATCCATTTGAAAGAGCAGCCTTGTATAGTTATTTTCTCTACCACAGAAATCTCTGGTCTTGCAAAGAACAAATGAAATGTACATAAACAAAATACATGTTAAAAAATAAAAAATTCTTCACTGTCACAACAAATGTTCATCCTGTCAGGGTTTAATGGCCTGTTTCATATAGTACATTCTAGCTAACAGTAGCTGTAGCATATTTCTTTGACAAAACCCCAGTTACGGAGCAGCAGCTTACAGCAGCCTCAGCTGCAAACCCATGGCTGGAATGTAAGTATATACCCTAAGAAGATGCTCTTAGACTTACCTAGGTCAGAGCACTGCACCACGCGAAGATGGCACTGGCAGCGGAACGGGCACACTGGTCCAAATCCAGATATGACAGGATCGTCCGTTGGAGCCATGTCAGCCGACCCTTCATCCTCCAGCATAAAGTCAAAGAGGCCCTGCTGGTGGAACGGCTTGGCCAAACATGCTGGCAGCAGTAGGACGAAAAGAAGAGCCAGCCTCATGGCTTAGTTCATCGACTCCGGGCACAACCTAGGGATCAAAGCAGGAGATTTACAACAGAAGTAGCAGTTTCCCATAGCTGTACGGTTCCTGCTGAAGGAGGTTCAGCATATCCACCAATTGCATAACTGTTCCTTTCAATAAATGAAAACTGAACTGTGAAAATAGGACAGTTATGTGATAGGAGTCTGGTAACTGCTTGTCAATAGGCTTTCTTTTTTTTCTTTTTTTACAAAGCATTTTAAAGGACTCTGTAAACACATCTGTTTGCATATTTAGAGTAATATTTATTAGGAACAGGCAGCGCTGTCAACTTTGTTATGCAAAACAGTCAACACAATAAGCCACATTTTCCATGTGTCTGTTTTCTGCCAACCTAACAGTCTATTTGATTTCATTAGCATTTGTTTCATGGCAATGAGTTTGTCCCCTGGGGACGAACCTGAGGTTCTCAAACTTACTGTAATGCATTATTTCATGTCTTGAGAAATACTTTTTTAAAGTGCCAGTTTGCTGTGTGTTTTAAATTATAGCCTAGTAAAACTGACTGAGAAAGGGTAGGATCTAGTGACAGGGCAGAAAGAGACAGGAAGATCTTTTGTTGTTTAAATGAGCTATACTTCTTTCTTAGTTTAAATAGCAAAGTAAAATGGAATACAACTTTGTGTTATATTGGATATTCTTGGCTTTCTTTCCAAATTTTTGGCTAGGACATTTATGATATCAACAATGCGCCCTGAAACTCCTCTGCTCTGCACTGCATAAACATTTGGATGGATGCTTGTAGTATTGTCAGCACACTTTTTAATTGGGCTTCTGGGCCTTGTTCCTCTGACTTCCATGCTCAGGAGCAGCTTTACATATCTATGTATTGACAAATATATTAAGAAGGAAACCTGCTTAAATGCAGTTTTTCCAGGACCCAAGCCTAAATACATTTCCATTAACTGTACATCTTGTGACTAGTATGGTTGTGCACTAAGGAGAAATTACAAAACAGCTGTTTGCAAGTTTTGTATCACAGCTGTATAGATCAGCTAATTTCCTGAAAATTATTTGCTTTTATTATTTATTTTATAGAAGCACGCTTATCTTCTATAAACCTTTAGGGGTCAAAAAAAACCCCACTAAAAAAAAAAGTATGAAGAAACCTGCCTTCAAGTTGCCAAATGATGGAAAAGCAAACTTGTCACTTACTTAGGAGAATTTCCTTAAAATGGATGGAATAGTCCCAACTAAAGCTGTTGCTTCTTGTAACAAAAGCAAAAATGTCCACTTCAGGTCAGTAACTTCCACACCACCTTGTTTGGGCACTAGATGGGATTAGTCTTTTTAGCAGAAGTTATCTAACCATTCAGGGTGTGGTAAGGCATTTCTCAGCTCCATAGTGTCTAATGGAAAGATAAAAAACCTGGGAGGAGGCAGAGGAGAAGGAAATTCTTCCTCTCTACATTGACATATGGAAGCTACCAGATAGGTGACCAACACTGGCATTTGATGTGAGGGGACAGTGGTAAACTGAGGCCTCTCTTTCTGGAATATCCCATCCAGGTACTCTAACAGGAGTGGTTAGCATAAAATAAATAAATAACACTGGCCTTGAATTAGATACAACCTATTTTGTGGCTGGGTTCATTTGCCTTTATGAATTTCTACCTACAGAAGCCAATAATTCAAACCCGCAGAAAACTTTGGGGCTAGGAAGGTAAGGTTACCTTATAAACTATGCTAATGTTTTAAAATCATAGCTTACATTTCTGTCATCTACCTGACTGGACGACTGGTATCTAACATCTTCAAATGTCCCAAAAAATTCAAAATTAATTGAGATAAAGCCCTGCTTCTATTGCCTCTTTAAGAGACATAGCTGGTTTCTTAGTTGCACCTATTCCTGGAACAGACATATTACCTACTGCCTGCACCAAAGGTCTTCACAGACCCCAAGGTCTGCTCCAAAGTCAGAGCATTTTAGCATATCTGGTTAGCCCAACTCAGAGCTGTGTGAACTCATGCCCATGCAGAAGGGACAAGCTGTGTCCCCACCTGGGCCATCCTCTTGCTTTCCCTCCTGCCCTGGACCCCCACCGAAGCTGGGGCCATGTCCCTTCCCCAGCAACACCCCCATGATGCATACAGAGTGCACATGGACAAGTAAGGATGTCACAGCAAAGTGTTAATACATGGTGGTGAGTTCTTACCATGGTTAAATCTAAAACAATATTTCTGAACTAATAGTTATTACGCATGAATTATTGTGTAATAGCAATGCAATTTATTAATAGGCTGAAACAGGAAGACAAATTTGCTAATTCATCACCATTCATCATTACAAGATGCCTTGTGCAAATGATCAATAAAACATTACTTCAGTACAAATTATTTTGCAGAATGTATATTAGCATCAATTAACACTGGGAATGTTGCACAGCAACCCTGGCATACCACTGGCAGTCAGTATTTTTTAAAGAGCTTTCCCAGCTTCTTTCTCTTCTTTTTAAACTTATTTTTCTATTTTAAAGGTATTTAAAACTATTTAAAACTGCTTGTATTCCCCCCCACCTCCAGGGTCACTGCAGGAGTACAGTCCATCCCAAGAATGCACAATCAGGATCTTATCATGGAGTTAAATTACTACGCCTCAAAAAAAACCAACAACCCACAAAATAAAACAAAACAAAGCAAATCCCAAACAATCCAAAGGCACTTTGGAAGTGTTTTCACACTTTCATTCTTAGTCACATTAACATCGATTAAATCACTTTTCTCAGCTAAACCTTGAAGTAGGCCTTTTCCTTTGGTCCCAGTTTTATCAAAACTATAATAAAATCAATAAAAGCTATGTACAAAGGAAAACTGTAGGACAACAAAAGATATCTAGGGTCTAATCTGAGCAGAGAAAATAGCACTCACAAACTACATATTAATCAGGAAATAGGAACAGATATGTGTCTGCCTATCCTTATTCATATGTGTATTCATACTGCAGGCACACATATCTGTTCCTATTATTTTCATGTGTAACTGAAGATAAACAGTTAGAGACAATAATATATACAAAACTGCACTACTAAGAAATGTTTACATTTCACTTGCAAAAAAAAGTAGAGAGGGAGGGGGAAAATCTGAATTCTTAAAGGTCTGTGACACAATATTTATGTCTGTAGGACAAAGCTGTTTAAATTTGCTTTAATTATGTGTTTACAGTGAGGAAGACTTTTCCACAAACAGAGGAAACTATACCATAGACTTGGCCACATTTCAGTTTAAAATACCTCTGGAAATATGCTTCATCAGTTCACGTCACCACTGTATTGGTGGTCTTCTTGTCAGATTACCTTAATAGTAAATTTTAAATGTTAGTTCACCTAGTGTTAGAGATCTCTCAAAATGCCCCAAAACACAAATTAAAAAATATGTGCAGTTTCAAAAAAAAAAAAAAAGAAAATCCCCTACTTTGTATGTTTTACTCATTTTTGTGGAATAAAGTTTAGATGTGCAAACATAAGAGTTGGAAGTTTTAAAGAGATTAAAACTCTGTTAACAGGAGTTTCAAGTCCAAGAATTTTCTTTTCTACTGTTTCATTCATAGGAACCTTCTTTAAATCTGAGTCCCTTGTTTGTATGCTGTAACATAGCACTTTCTAACATTACAAAGGCATACGCTTTGCCCGATTAGCTAACAACTACGTTACCTTTTTTTTTTTTCTCTGAAATTCAAAATATATTCATTAATGTCTGAAACATACATGAAGAAATCCCAAAGAAAAAGAAAACACAGACTGCAGTTTAAAACAGAAAAGTAAGAACTCACACATTTTTTACACTCACTACATCACCGATTCTAAACACTGGATTGCAAACAGAGAATATACTGCTGCAAAAGTTTACAGTAAGGAAACAAGAAAGGACTATAGCAGTGCTTATACAAATCAAAACAAGAGACAGAACAGTCAAATAAACAGTAGGAAATCTGCACAGATTGCGTTCTCATGTTCCCAAGAAACAAAAGTGCTGGATACAAAACTTAACCTCGCTAAACATTTAGTAGGACTTTTTTTCCTGCTTCCCTTAAAATTCAACTAGTTCTTGCCGTAGACTTGCCTGAAGTTTTATTAGTGCAGCATAGTTCAGGAGAATTACCGAAAACCGTACCTTTTAATCCAGGGATTTGCAACAGGAGCTCTCAAAGCTGAGATGTAATTAAACTAAATATTCAACCCAGGCAAAAGGCTTTGCAGGTGTGGAAAGGAGGAGGGGGTAAGTTCAGCTCAGTGACTGTCACTTGGTGGAAAACCCTCCTGCTTCTATTCCATAGCACAGTTAAAAAATAAGGTTTCTCTCAATGAACACAATCCAGGCTGACACCCACATTAGATCATATGGTAATGATATGTCTCCTGTATTGTAGCCAGAAACTTTATCAGCTCTTTTGCTTTCTTTTCCTCCTTTTTCTTTTTCGTTTGCTTTACTTTTTTTTTTCTTTCATCTGTTTAGAATCTCAGACTACTTGTACATTGTAAGACAGATGCTTAGCTGTAATTCTTCATACTTATTTTATTTATGTGCCTACAACATATATTTAGGAAAGTTTTCATGGTTTTAACAATATTTTTTTTTCTGAATCATTACTGAGAAAAATATTTGGCCGTTCCTCTTGTTTATAGTATTTGTAATTCAAGGAAATTATATAAAATTTATCTTGGAGTTAGTCAAAGTGCAAATTAATATCAGAAAAAAGGGGTTGCTTTAGGTAAAACTATTTAAACAGATACCAACCTGCCTTTGCTTGTGCCACAGTCATTGTCAAACCAAGTAGTATATGGTGTAATATACTATTATCCTGCCTAATAATAGGGGGTTTATGTATTTCTTCAAACTACAGCATGTTTTTGATATATATGAAAATCATGTTTTCATTAGTAGAACGACTAACACTTGTGGTTAGAACTGCTTTATATAAACTTTGCTTTTTTTTTACTGCTTTCTCACCAGGACAGCAAAGCAGAGGGGAAATTAACTTTAACTGATGTTTCTGGGGGTGGGTTTTTTGGCTGTTTTTTTTTTTAAGAGACGGTGGAGATTTTACATTTTTCCTTTCATGCTTTGAATCTGACTCATTGTTCAGATTCACATTTTATCTCAGTAATTTCTGTTTCATGCAAGTATCAATGGAAGATAAAAGGCATTTTCTCTGTTCCTGCACAATTTTAAAAGTCTAACAAGTTGCAAGGAGAGAAAATACAATAATTACTATTTATTTTGTAATCGAAACACATTGTGAACATGTGTAGCTTCCTTGTGCTGTTAGCTGTCCTATCTAAATACTGGAGCCTTGTGTCTCTGTGTTTTGACTTGTATCCTTTTATTTCTGCCCCTAGGCTAAGACCAGGTGCAAATGTGAAATTAAAGCCTGTAAAATGTGAAATGATGTTTAAAGAAGCCTGAGTTTTTAGAAACACAATAAAGTCTTGAAATTTCAGCTATTCTCTTTGTTTAATTTCAAGAAGAGCCATTAAAGCAGCTCTTACAATTGTTCTTCCCTGGCAGAAGAAAACATGGTGGAATAGCAGACTGCTCACTTTGGTCAGTGCAGCACAAAGGTGTCATCAGATATCTTACATTATAGTTTCCCTGTATCGTCCACTCTAAAAGTTAAGGATCATTTACTGACACCTAGTCCTTGAGCTAACTTCTTTACCCTGCCTTTCTAACTGGATTCAAGACTGCTAATGTTTTTTGTTCTGACATTTTTCTACATATGATTAGTGGTGTTCCATGCTTTCATGCTCACAACAAAGCCTTATCTTTATCCAGAAGTGTCGCCATGAGGCTTGCTGAAATCTTGGCTTCATCTTAGTAATGTCAATTATTTGAACCTTGGTCACCAGCTGCATCTGGTGTTTAAAAACATTTCAAAGCAAGATTTTGATGAGAAACAGGTCAGGGTAAACTTGTTGTCAGTTTGCTTCACAAAATCCATTCATATCCTTTCCCAGTAAAATCGTAATACATTTGTTCTGATGTCTGTTATGGGGTTGAAAGGTGTTATAATTTAATAGCTTTGTCATCTCTTCGAACGGACAGGAGCGGATGGGCAGCCACCTCTCCTTTTTTTGAATTGGGCAGTAGAGGAAGTCAAACAAAAATGTGAAGATGGAGGTGGGAACAGGTGGAGCACAGGGTGCCTGCCGGCTAGACTGGGGGTTCCCAGGTTGCCTGCAAAGGAACTGCTCCCCACAGAGGGAGAATTTCCCTACTTTTTTTGCAATGAAGTCCATCTCGAGAAGCTCAGAGGGAAAAAGATGTTTCCACCTTTAGGAATTATGAAAACGTTTATGCTGCCTGTTGATATCCAGAGTTAGAATGCATTACGCATCCAAGCCCTCTGGAAATCAAACCTGAAGTTTGTGGAGGCCTGAGCAACCTTAATGGGAGAGGACTTAAGATGCTGAGTATTGGTGCAGCACCCTGTTAATTGTCTTGAGTCATTTGTCTGTTTTTATGGGAACATGGGATCCTTTCTGATACTAGTATTACTTTAACCCCAGACTTTTCCCTTTGCAATTCACTCAGAAAATAAACAACTTTTTAACAAACCACAGCCCAACAGCAGCATTAAGTCATTGTGTAATTTTAAGGCTCATGACCATACGTAGGGTCTAGCATTGATAAGTTCTCCTTCTCAGCCTGACCTACTTTGACTACAGTTTAGTCAATGTAAAAAAAAATCATGATTAGAAAAATCTTGGTTTCTATATGATTTTATTTCTCCAATTTAACAAATTTATAGGGCTACATGCTGCTCCAAATGCTGATTCCCAGAAAGTTACAGGCAACTGCATGTTAATGTTTTTTATATAACAACCTTTTTATTAAATTTTGATGGATAGCATCTGCTTCATTTGCTCACAGCTTATTTTGTGGACCTTTCAAAGAGCAGTGGTGGGAGAGAAGACAGGAAGCCTGCCTGCCTGCTGTTGACTGCTCTGCCTGGATCTAGTGGAAGCCTGTGCAAGAAGGAGATGAGCAGCTGCCTTGTCAGGAGCAAACATACCCTGAGGGAAGAGCTCCTGGAGCACACAGCTGGGCTGGGCTGGGAGAGAGAGGCACATCCAGCAGGCACACAGCACTGCCAGCACAGGTTGAAGACTCCTCAGAAGAATGAGGAGTTGACATAATCTGCCCTGGAGTAGAAAGAAAGGGACTTTTTTTTTTTAGGGGACCTGGGAAAAAGAGGGTAGCATTTATTGCAATCCAGAATTTTACTGGAGTAAAGCCAAAGCAGGAGGACAGGATCTGTGCTGCAGGGCCATGGTGGCCCAGAGATTCAGGTTCTACCTCATTCTAAGTTTCCACTACAGAAAAAAAAAGGCATTTTTCTTGGTCTGCCTTCTAATAGATCCCAGCTTTGATGATCAAAGACTGGTTAACATTGTTGTGGTTGTTGTACTAAGGAAGAGAGGCAGGCAAATCTGCCTCCAATCCTCATGAACCAGCTAGGTAAGTGCCAATCCCCATCAGGAAGGGGTGAAACCAGATTCCCTGTTTGGCTGTATCTCAGGGGCCCTCTCCACCTCTTCTATCTTTATGTCTCATGCCTAGGCTTTACAAGCTCCCTAGCATGGCATCCTCCATGTTATCTAATATACTACTGCCTGTCTCATCAATTCTTTCTACACTATGCTTAATAATCTCTTCCAATCCCCTGTAGTAAACTGTTCTTTACCATAGCAATGGAGTTCCTCTACTAAAAATATGAATAAATATTGACCTAAGCTTAGTAAACATTGATCCAGGTAAATATTGACCCAGGCACAGCCTGACAAGGTAGCTAAAGAGACAAAAATGTAATTTCTGGATATTCTGAGTATCGAAGTTTCCTTCAGCACTCTGTGAACTCAGAAATGATAGTCCTGAACTTTATGACATTTCTACAGATCAAAAGGACCAATGTATCAAATTTTGGATGTGTGCTACCATTAGGCAGCTGTGAAAGCGCTTCTTGTGTAAGTGTTTGAACAAAATAGAACCAAACCTCGAAAGAGAGAGGCTTCATTTGGAGGAATAGTCTTTTCTGTCACTGTCTTTCTTCCCTTCATTCCCTTTCCCATTCTGCAAGGCCATGTATTGTGTACCTCTCATGGTCATCTCCCTGTTCACTTCTGAAGGGAATCTGTGAGGTCACAGGTCACTCTAGGAAACAAACTCAAAATGTCATCAGCGGAAGTATCCAAGGTGTGATCATATCCTCTACTTTGGTCTCTTTTCTTTGGAAAGCTCAGTCTGTTCTTGTATTCGACACTGGCTTTCCTTTCTGCTGGCATTTCTATTCCCTCTTTAATCAAAGTGTTTTGTCCAGCTATATCTAGCAGCTGTAGGACTTGAGTATCAGTGTAGCCTTACTACTCATTATGATTTCAAATGTTCTGAACTTTCACTCTTGGGGAGGAAACTAACTATTCCTCCCAGTTTTGTAGCACAGACATACCTTTTGAGATCACTGTTACATTTCTCCCTCAAAAATGAAGCAAATAGATAAAATTAGACTTTGTATAAGTCCTTCCAGCTCCTGGCCATCCTAGACACAAAGAACAAGAGAAAAATAGAAGTGCTCATGAACGAAAGGCTCCAGAACTTCACTTTGACTTTACCTTTAACTAATGGTAAAGAAATTACCTTTAACTAATGGTAAAGAAATTACCTTTAATTAATAGTACAGAAAACATATGTGGAAATATTTGCTATCATGCACACTGATATACTTCTGTATTAGTACTTAGGTCCTCCATTTGCTGTTTCAGTGATAAGATACCATTTCATCTTGTTCCTTCCTTCTTCCTGCAATACAATAAAGATGTAGAACTGTTGGAGAGGGTTCAGAGGAGGGCCACGAAGATGATTAGAGGGCTGGAGCACCTGCCCTACAAAGAGAGGCTGAGGGAGCTGGGTTTGTTCAGCCTGGAGAAGAGAAGACTGTGGGGGGACCTCATTGCAGCCTTCCAGTCCATGAAGGGAGCATACAAACAGGAGGGGATTCAACTTTTTAAGAGGGTAGACAGTGCCAGGACAAGGGGGAATGGATTAAAGCTAAAGGAGGGAAGGTTTAGATTAGATATTAAGGGGAAGTTTTTTACAGAGAGAGTGGTTAGGTGCTGGAACAGGCTGCCCAGAGAACTGGTGGATGCCCCATCCTTGGAGGTGTTCAAAGCCAGGTTGGGTGGGGCTCTGGGCAATCTTGTGTAGATCCAGGCCTGGAGGTTGGTGGCCCTGCCTGCGGCAGAGGTGTTGGAACTCTGTGATCCTTGGGGTCCCTTCCAACCCATGTCATTCTATGATTCTCTGATTCTGTACAAGGTTCAGCAGTCTCCTGCCCTCTGACAGATTCCCTCACCAAAGGTTACAACTCTCTGTGGCAGAGACATTCCCAGGAAAGAGTGTTATTCTGGAAGTGTGGGCCACAAAAGTGGGAGTGATCACTGGAGAGGAGAAAGAATTAGTTTAGGTAATAGAAGATGAAATTTCAAGTGAGCAGCTGTTTCATCAGATTTTGGCCTCTTTATATTTTGCAGTATCTTGGGTTGGAGTCCAACCATTTTCAAGTTTCAGATGAAAAATCCAAATCTTAGTTCTCATTTTGATGCCCTTAGATCATGCTCTGGACAAGCCTCATCATCCCAGCTGGATTACACAATGCCCTAGAAAAGGATGACAGTAAATCATGCAAATGTTGGAACTATACTCTTTGCATGTCCTCTGTTAGTCAGGGGTTATGAACCAGCATTCAAAATGAGACACATCCTGTGCAGCTCTGAACAGACTATTCCCAGATTATGAAAAACATGTGAATAGCCAGGTCATCCTTGATTTCCAATTCAGTCATCTCAGAGAGAGTAAACTTTTTCAGGGGGAACTAGTGACTGCATTACTGAGGAAAGTCCCTAAAAAAAATAAGTGGAATAGACAAAAAGGACCTTTTTGTCTATTCCACAAACCTAAAGTAGGGTTTGTGCCTGTGTCCTCTGTATTAAAATGTTCATTTTTATATGTTAGCAATCTGTTGAGGAAATAAATATTTTCTAACTACAGCTAAACATATGAAGTGGTGACTTTGAATATATAAACAAAAACTTCACAAAACTTACCGGTTTTGTTTAGATTGTATGACCCCACTGCAGAGAGGAACTCTTGAGAATCTTAAGGTGGATAGTGATTAGTTACATGAGAACCAACCCTGCCTAAACAGGGTGTGCCTTGTGGGGTTCAAATAAAACGGATGAGCTTTTCATGATCTTTGAAGTAACTCACTGCATTTCAGTCAAGTAAAAAAACCATAATTTTTAAAAAACGTGGGAGCAGAATTCAAATAATGCAAATGAGATCTAACATTCAGGATGGAGAAGTGATCATGAGAACATTATACCATGTACTTAACTTTTACCTGATTTGAAGACATGGAAAAGTAGAATACAAGCCTCCTCAAGAAAGGTGAAATGGACTTTCATAAAAAAGTGCAGTAGGAAGCTTTTAAATTCATGTTCACACTTTGAATTTTTTAAAAAAGAAAAAAAAATCTTGAATATTTTTTAGATTTTTTTGTTCTATCAATATGGAGCCAGATTACTTCCCAAATCATTTGGAATTAGCACCATCAGCCTTGAAATACTTGCAGGTTACAATATTGTTCAGGGAACAGTCTTCAAAATATCCATTGCATTTCATAAAGCATTTGAAGAATCATTTACCTTAAATTGCCATTAACCAGTTACAGGCTTCCTCTGACCATTTAAAAATTCTTCTTCTTTTATTCTTATAAATAAGCCCTTCAAAAGATTGCTCTGGCAAAGTAATTGCACCGATGTTCCTCAGCAGTAGTTTTCCATGGTCAACCTGGATAAAACATATTGAAAGTTTCTAAACAAAATGGAGTTTAATTCTGCATGTAAAAACATTTAATATGGTTGCAGTTCCACTAGCTATTGAATTACAGTGGAATGTTTATAGGTAATCAGAAAAAAATTAAGTTCATCCTTTTTCCTACATTATTCATTGTTTCCCTTCTTTACACTAAGAGTTAGAGTCAATTCTTCGTTCCATACTGTGCTCCTGGAGCAAATTTCTGTTCTAAAAAGACCAGCTACATTTTAATTTAGAGGATAACACGTGTCTATTGTGTTTCAAGTGAATAAAGTTAAACTTTAGGTTGATTATGACTATTCTTGGTTTGCATTTGTCTCATTTCTGGTTTTTCATTTGTTGAGGGTTTTTTTTATTTTTTCGTACGTCATATGTGAGTTTATGGACATGCTGGGACTCAACCCCAGAAGAAATAAATCATACCATCTTCTTGGAATTGCAGCATCCGGTGATTAATGCCATTTCAAAATTTAGCCACTGAATTTCCTGACTCCTCTTCATCTATCACAATATACCTGAAACCCAAACCCTTAGAGATCCAAGTCAAGATTCGGAAAAGTGACTAACAGTTTTCCAAAATCTCTCTGATAGATCTAATTTTCAAAGACACTTTCAAAGAGCAGTTTTTGAAAATCAAATATTGCATAACACACTGGAGGATGGACACAAGCAGCTGGGCACCCACAGCAACTAAGCACTTTTGAAAATCTCAGTATACTGAACAAATTTGAACCTATCAACTAAAGTTAAGGATGGAGTTATTTTGCCTTATATGTAAAAAATAAATAGGATGTTTCAAAATGAATATATCGGTTTCTTATTACAAGATGGAAAGCTTGTCTCCAAAGAAGCCACACATATTCTTGTACCAAAAATCTATTCAGAGGCTGTTCTCCATTTATAAAACCAAAATCACTGCAGATTGGATCTTTATATTTGGACAGGTTTGAACAGTCATTTATCATGTTGTTAAAAGTCGTCTACTGTGTTCCTGAACCCTGTGTCTCCTCCATATTGTTTGAATCAGCTCCGCAAAAGGAATTATCTTTCTTTCAGACACAATTAGAAAATTCAGATCCCCAAGGAGAAATTCACACTATATGTAACCCATTTGCTGTTAACCCAATGGCCTGTAATGCCATTTTTGTGTCAATATAAAATGAGAAACATTTGGCAAAAGAAACAATGAAATTAAGTAAATCAAAAAAAGAAACAATTATTTTTGAAATTATAGGATTGAAGAGAGAAAACAAGGTTTTAAAAATCCATTCAGGAAAATTTTAATAATTTAGATGACTTTGTAGAAACTTTCAGGCCTCACGAAAAACTCACTTCTGGGTCTTTATTCTTTGGTTGGGGTTTTTTTCTTCCATCCAACTATGACTATAATTTAAGTTATATCTTAAACTAAAGGACACCTGCTACTTAGTCTGAAGTACCTATCTAACAATCAACATCTATTTGTCAAGTGCCCATCCAGGAAAAACACTTACATGGTTTACAAATAAACTATTTTCAACCTCGCTTCTCCTCTCAGGTCCCAAGGAGGTAGCATTCCCCTAGCTCTTCTGCGTTATGGATTAGAGAAGTTTGGCAGGGGCAAGTTAGGGTTTCTTAGGGTTAACATTAATACATTTTTATTTTGTTCTGTGGCCCTGAAACACTAAACCTGGAGTCATCTGAAGTCATCTGAAGTCACTGGGATCTCCCTTCATTATAAACATTGCTGAGACATGCAGGAGATGGTATTGCTGGGCTGAGGCTCATTGGTCTGACCAGTGTGACAAGTTCAGGTATTCAACTATAATGGCATCAAAATGTGTCACTATGGGGGTAGATGTCTCTTTCATCCCCTGCCATCACTTTACAGAGCCTCACTTCCCAGCATGCTCTGGCTCTTCTTCACAAACATTACTGGCCAGCAAGTTTATATGAACTTAATACAGAGTTATGGAGCTCCCATAACTCCCCTTCTTTCCTGCAAGTCTCCCCACAACCTCTCAGATTTTGTGTTCATCAAGACAGTTGGGTGTTATTTTACAAAGCAAGCATCTTCATGTAGTTTATTATTCAAATTGATAATTTATTATGGCATGTTTCAGATTAAAGGCGAACAAAATTGGCAGCACTGAAACCATACAAAATGTATGAAATGTATCTGCCAAATGCACAGGAGAGTGCAGAACATATCTTTTTTAGTTTTTAAGAGTATTCTTTAAATCTTGAAAGAAGGTTCAGCCTGTCTGAGAGTATTATTTTTTTATGGCTTCTCTTATAAGATTATACCTCAGGATATTTTATTTTTTAAAAGTGAGACCATAATATAAACTTCTGTTTATAATAAAAGATTGGTGACTGTAGAAGATGAAAATTCACATTCTTGTATTTCAGGTCTGAAGCTTTTAAAAATATCTTTCATCATGGAAAAACAGAATCAAATTACTGCTTTATAATGTAATTTTGTACAATACTTTTTGTAACTTGAATTAGTTTCCTTACCAGCCTAAGAACTGGTGTTTGGGGTGGGGGGAAGGCCTTTTGCATGTTACATATCCCTATTTTTCATCAAAACAAATATTGAAATGTGTATTTCCTTCTTGTCCAATTAAAAAGTGATGCATACTTAGGGATTTGCCATTTTGTACTCTAAAGGAGAAGGAACTGCCGTTTGATACTGAGGAGAAGAGATAAGCCTTGTGCTGGGTGCTAATCAGCACTATAAAAAACATTGCGATGACCCTATGATTCCTATGACTATAAACTCTTGAGACAGAGCAGCTGGCAATTAGAGAGTAAATTAGTACAAAATGTGACTTAATCATGTACAACATTTCTAGATGTCCAGAGTACATGACCCTCTTTTTCTCCTGTTTTGACTTTGTTTGTATAAACCTGGTGAACAGAAGTGACTGACACGACTTCTGCAGCAGCTTTACCAGTCTCTGACCTACAGTGTGCCCTTTGCACAGGCTTCCCAGGCTTAAGCGTAAAAGCTTGATTTTGGTCTAGATCTACTCCTTCACTGAATTTTGGGTTTCTGTGTTAGCTTTCGAGAAGTCCAAGAGGTAATCCAAGACCTATCAACTCATGATTACATAAGGCACAGAAAACTGTGCATCAGTTATTTTTAATCAGTTAATTTTTGCAGTCTCCTTGCTTTTGGACAACAGGGTACTCAATGTAGGCAGCAGCTGAACACAAGAAGATTCTCTATCAATCACCACAAGCAATGGCTTTATATCCACATGTATTTTTATTTTGAGGTTTAAGAATTAAATTATTTTATCAGAATATCCTTTTTCTTGTCTTTATAATCATCCAGCTCTTTCAACAGAAGACCCAAAACCATCAGTTAGGAAATCCGATTGTCTGAATTGTGTGTATGAAAAAGTCCATAACTATTTAACAGGAAACAAAATTGGGTTTGTATAGTATTTTTAAGTGGCAAACACAATCAAATCAAAAATTAACAAAAAATTATATTCTTAGGATAGAGCTCTGTTCTACATCCTGTTCCATGTAAAAATTCTGTTGAAAGAATCTCATTCATTATTTCGTTCTCTTGGGTTTTGAGTCATTTCTATAAAAGCACATTTATTTTATTCCTATTTAACTCAATAAGATTTTTCAATAAGAGTGACTGTAAACTGGAGTCCCACATCTCTTTTATTTAAATGTGCATTAGTCATTAACCAGCTATATATTACATAGTAAATATGACATAGTGTTTACAGGGTTGCCAAGCATAATGGAGTGGTTTCCTTCAGTGTTGATTAAATTCCATTAAAAAACCTCAAACATATTCTGTCTAAGGTAAGCTAACACAGTTATTTTTACAGGAGTGTCCTGGGCTGCAGATCTGTAAAAACTGTAGACACAAGCATGACACTCTTTTGACACTGATATGTTTTTGAGCCAATAACTTAGCAGGACTTTATAGTACATAAACTGCATGCTGCATCTATGAATCAGAAGGTCCGGCACACATTTTCTTACCAGTGGTATTCCACTGGAAGCTTACTACAAAGTGCCTCATGAAAATCACACTAACAATGGGAACGTAGGACAGATAACACCTTCCTGCTGTGAGGCAGCATCAAGTAAAACACCTCTTTGAGATGCTGATTCTCCCCACCATAGCTGTTTTTGTTCCCTGTTGCCAGGAAGCTCCACTCTCCAGCACTGGATCCTGTTACTCATCCCTACCGATGGAAATTAAAGCTTTCCCAATATCAAACATGACTCTCTGCTGAAAATTAAGTCAATTACTCTTTGTTCAACTTCTTGTGAGACCTCACATCACAGTCTTCTTCATAGCAACCTTTTGCATACATGGAGTTTCGTCATTTTGATTTCGTCATCATCCTTCCTAAGACTTCTTTAAATAACTGCTGATTCTCTAACCATTTTGCTCATAACACTTATTTCCCAATCCTCTGAGGATTCATTTATTTTCCCATAGATTCTCTCAATTTAATTTTAAAATGAGGTACCTAACACTTTATATGAGTTCCTCCACAGCCTAGAAGAGTGGAGCAATCATCCTTTGTGTCTTGTGCTTTTATCTCTGTGGAGTAATTTATGGACAATAAAGAATTGTTGAAAGGATTGACTCTTACTCTACTTACCTTTTCCTTGAAGGTGATTAAATTGCTGCTTCTTTTTAGCCTTAACAAACTGAAAGGAAAACCTGGGTTTGGATGAACAACCCTTCTTTTCAACGGATATTTCTCACTGCATTATCTTCTCATAGATGCCTTCAAAATATATGAAAAAGAGAAAGCCTCCACCTTCATAACCAATACAGAGGCATCATACCACCTACCACATACAATTTATCATTTTATCCCTTATAACTTGGTTTCCCCTTTTGCAGAAGAGTGACAATACTGACTTTCTAAGAAAATTACTCTTTAGCTTGCCTAGGTTTTTCTACATCTTGCTGGAATTATAATCACATTTTAATGAACTGTGAGTTTGATTATTTGAACGCCTAGACTTCTCTCTTAGATTTTAACTACCTGACTTCCACTAATGAAACAAGATCTACATCCAGTGGATAATTCTCCTAGTTTGGAATCCAACAAAACGGTTCAAAAATCAAAAAGTACAGCTTCTCTAAAATCAAAAGTGACTACATACTCTCAAATGAGAAGAAAGACTTGACACATCATCTTCTGATTAAAACAGCTTAAAAATGCAGCCTTCTTAGTTCCTTGCTTTTCTGTAGACTTCAGGATTGGCTGACTCAACAAACATGACTTCAGATGTTTAAAGGCTATTTTCTAAATACCTTCTTCAGGGTTGATAGCGAATATCAGTGTGAAAACTCTGAAAACTATCCTAAATCTAGAAGTAGTAACATTTTCTTTTGCTTGCTTTTGTTTATTTTTGGGTACTGATTAAGTCAACTAATGGAAGCACAACTCAGCAAAAACAGCTCTGATCAGATTTGAGCCAGCCTCCATTGTGCCTCAGAGGCAGAATAAGAGACCATCAACAAAAATGTATTTCTAATCTCGATGTTATTTCTGAACAGTCTTCTTCATTTAACAGATACTGGACATCTACTTCAACTGTCTGGAGTAGCAGCTCTTTCTGAGACTGTGCAAAATAAAGTCATGCACAAAAATTACTGTTTTCCTTGAGGAATTGCAGACTTGGATTCCTCCATTTTGACTGGTGTAAATATTGCAGATTAAAATTTAATATAAGGTTATGTTCAACCTACTATAAACAGGTTTACAGCAGTCATTTAAATTGGATCTATTCAGTTCCTTTTACCATTGCAGAGATAATTTTTAAATATTTCATGGGAAGAACATGTTATTTCAGAGTTTGTTTCATTTGGTCCAAACAAAAGATTCCTATCTTTTAGTGTGTCTGAAGTAAGAAGTTATGGAGTAAATTTGCAATGCCTTTGAGCCTAGGTTTTCCTCTTCATTGGTACCATAAAATGCATATGCAAATTTTATAGCAAACCATTTCACAGGAACCAGTTACTGAGGGAACATATTAACATTGGGGCACACAATGCTGTGATTTGTAGACATGAAAGGCTAGCCAGGCAACTTTAAAATTGCAGTTCAACAGGACTGTAGAGTCATATTGAGACAGCAGAGTTTTTTCTGGCACTAAAGAGACTGTTTGCAATCCAGATATTTTCTTGTGAAAGCCATTCTTGGAGGGTGGATATGGAAAGGGCAAAGTAGTTAATAGCCACTATATTTTGTATTAAATGCCACTAAGTGTAAGACATTCCACAATGCAAAAATATGTTATCCCACGAATAACTGAAAAGTTTATGCTCTAGCACATAGTGCTATAAATATTGAGTGGTATCTGAGAATGAGCATCTCCTGTGAAAAAAAAATGTCACTTGTATAAGATTAATATGAATAACTAAAACTGCTAAATAAATTAAAGAGGAAAATCAAAACCATAAGACAGAAAAGGGGGGAAGGAGTGCTATAAGAAAGATTAAAATTCAAGCTACGCCTATTGCTCGCCAGACTGGATCACTTAAAGTTTTCCTCCCCTAGCACATATATTTTTCTGACATCTTTTCCTATTATTCACCAACAAGACTTAAGAAATATGTATGCTTGAACACTCCCACAGGGTTATACTTCTTTCTACTTTCTCTCACGCTGAAATATTCCGTCATTTGTTTCTAGAAAAAAGAACCTGCATTGTTAAATTCTATGTTCAAAGTTTCTTAATATAAAAAGAGGGTTTTTTAAAAATTCCTAAATGACAAGTCGAGTGGGTTGAACACTGGAATACTATCCTCAAACACTCCTCTCAAGCATGTATGTGGCACAGAGGTCACCGAAAGCAACCTGGCTGCTCCCTGACGGGTAGGGATTTACCTGAATACTGCAGCTGGGCTACCCTGGTGTAGTTCAAGGCTTACACAGACTATGGAAAGAACAGAAGAGCAAAGCCTGCCATGGCCATGTTAGAAATCTTGTGTAGCTTATCTAGGATGGGCCCAGAGGGAAGCACAAGGCTCATGGGCATTTGTAATTCAGCGGGTTTGCTAGATACCCACTGTGGGAGTTGTGTTTTTTTCATAGGGTTTGTTACTCAAATATTTACTTCCTTTATTTAATGAATTTCATTTGATTTATTTAAAAAATAAAGCTGTTCTTTAGAGCAAGTTATAAAATGTGTGATTTTTTTCCCCTCAAAATTCATTCAGCTTTGCAGATAATTTAAAAGAAAACGTTTTTTCTATTCCCCCACAAGAAGCAGGAAGTTCTAAATGCTTATTTAAAAGAGGGCAATGAACGCTTCCCAGTATGATGTAAAAGTAAAATAAATACCATTCTCAGTCACATATTGTTCAGACAGACACAGTATAAATAGATTACATGAGAGGTCATGAGAAAAGTGCCTCCATTAATAGGCTGAGATACAAAAATATTTCAACTAGTAGCATTATAGTGCACTTACTCAAGGGTATTTTCATTATTCTCCATATACACCTATTTTTCCCTATGGTGGAACACGGAAAAGTAAGAATTTTTATTTTCTCACAAATAGTTTGGAAGAAAAAATTCTCTGTGATATTTTGAATAAGAAATATTGTACTATGGAGATTTTTGGGGGGTGTTTTTTGCCACTGTTCTTTATCAACAACCATTATGGTAGAAAAGACTTAGAAACACATTTTCCGTAATAATTGTCAATGATCAGAAATAAATATTTTTCTCCCAACCTAATCTTTTTTTTACCAAATTCTGCATTTCAATTTTTAAAATTCTTTTGACAAACTTTTGTTTGAGTGGGTGCCTAAAGTTAAAGGACATGGCAAACTCCATCTTACTACTCATAAGGGAATTCTATTTTTCCTTTATTTCAGTGAATATTAGATATGACCATAAATACATAGGTCAATTTTTTGCATAAATTTGGTTGTGTTTGCTCATTGGGTTGTAAGGGAATTCAGCACTTCTCAAATGGGACCACATATCTGCATACAAATAGTTTTTTTGGGAATTACATCAGAAAATTTAAGCTACTGTGAAATCATGTATGAACAAATATTACAGGAAGAGTAACCAGATATTTCACATGCTGAAAAGGAAAAGTGTTGGCTCACATACAGTTTAATAAAGATTTGTATTTTACTTCTGCAGAAGACATTTAGAAGGACTACTAATTTCACTAATATGGATTTTGTCCAGACTACATTTTTCTCCACTAATGGTAAGAAACCATTTAGTATTCCCCAGTTCCAGTATCAAATACTTTATCTTTTCTTGGCATGGGATTGGTCTGCCATTCTTCATGTAGTGAACATGTGGGAAATTTACTTCTGTGTGTTAGTTGCTGCTGAGTTTTATTTCCTAACGATAGATGCAGAGTATTGAAATAGGCAGAGTACAAGGCACTGCTAGTGAATTAACATCCAGTGTGTTAGCCAGACAGAATGTGCAAGCTTCTTGGCAGCACTTCTCTTTGCTAATAATATCACTTATCACTCCTTGATATTCTAGGAGTAGTTCTAAATATCAAGTAGAATAGATTTATATGCCAGAAAATATATTTGTGACATTTGGTAAGTCAATACAATAGAAAGTTTGAGGTTGTAAAGCTTTTGATTCTTTGACCAGGAAGTGTTTTGCATCAGGTATTTTTCTAGTAACAAGAAAGTAAGGCTTGTGTGTCATTTCAGGTCTCCAACAGCTGTGGTATTATTCTTAATATTAAAAAGATGTGTATTTAGATGACATTCTAAAGACTGATTTTTATGTTCCATCCCTGTCATCTTTTTGAAACATGCCATTAGTTTGCACTTAGCATCACTCATGGAAGTACAGGGATTTTGACAAAAACAGTGACTAGAAAACAACAGAAATCACTGATCTCAAGTAACGATTCTGGCAGATCACTTGTAAGTCAAAAATGGATCATTTCTTCCTTTGAATTGTTCTCTGTCAGTAATGTTAAAATATATAGAAGTGTGTTGTAATTTCTGCGGAGCAAGAGGCTGAGAAATTATTTGAGGTAACTCTCAGATAATAACAAATACAGAACAAATAACATAATAATAAATAATAACATATAACAAATACTGAAGCTAAACTGAAAATTATTTACAACTTATTTAAATACATGAAAATATTTTGCCCTCATACACCCCCAAGTGTATTGACAACTCAGAACTCAACCTAGTTTAAATGCTTTTTGCTTACAGTAAGTGTGTGAAATTTCCAACTCACACATTTTCACAGAGAGATTTCTATAGACAGGTGCTGAATCTTTTCTTAAGAACAGCTTTGCATTTTCTAAGTCTGCTTACAGCTGTTTGTGATTTTGGGTATGATTCATGGAGACAAGCAATCTCTAGCATCCTACAGATAAATTATTGCTTGCATTATTCTGAGTTAAAATTATACCTTATAAAATGGTCATAAATAGTAGCCAACCCACTAACTGTAAATATTAGGTAGCGTACTTGTCTTGACATGCCCATTTGTATTTCTTGATACATCTTGTAGATGCATCCAAGAAATGTGGATGTAATATGGAATTGAAATTATTAGCGGGGAATAATCTTCTTCTCCCATAAAAGACATAGTTAAAATGTAAAACACCTAATATTAGACATATTGTCTGAACTCTTAGCTCGGCACTGTTTTGCTCATTACTAAACAAACCTGCTGGACCAAACTCTTGAATGCTTCTCAAGTGCAATAGCCAACAGTAAATAAGGGGCCAAGAAGTTACAGGACCTGTAACAACTTCATAAAACGTTTCTGATCCAGGCATTGAAACATATCCCAGAACTCCCAGTCATGAAAAAAATAGGTAAATCTTCTTTATACTTGATTCTTTGATGTTATTACCTAAACACAAAGGCATCACTGCTTACTAATCATCCATTTCTTTTGAACAATGATTCCTGGTTTATGTATAAGAACTGCAGTTTCTTCTTTTATGAAGAGACCTGCAGCTGGGATGGATGCAGACACCCATTCCCACCTGCAGCTGATAGACAGGGTGAGCTGTAGTCACGTTCCACCTAAAATGTTCTCATCCAGCCCAAGGTGTTCAATGACAGAGACCCTACAGCCAGTGAGGTGACCTTTCCTTGCAGTTGGAAAGGATTTTTTTCCCGCAGTCTACCTCAAAGCTTTTTCATTGCAGCAAAGGCCATCACTTTCTCTTTTACCGCCACTGAATAGAAGATGAGACAGTCCACATGGGAATATCAGTACTTTGTAAGCCTGTATATGCACAGCTCTTTCTTTTCTAGTCCCCAGTTCTCTCAGTGTTTCTTCACAGACCATGATTTCTTCTCCTTTAATCTTTTTCAGCATTATCTTTTGGATTTTTCTATGGCTCCACATCTTCACTATAATGCATTGCCCCAAATTGTACTCGAGTTCATGCTCTCCCAATGCTGACCATACCTGTAGGTTCTAAAAATTATTTTGTATGTCTCACCAGCAGTATTCCTGTATATATCACAGAATTTTTTATGAGTATTTTTTAAATACCTTTTCTGCTGTACCTGACTCATGCCAAGACTATTTTCTGCAGTACCAAGCCATTTGTCCTCTATTCTGTGTTTGTGCTGTTGCTAGTCCTGAGTAAGTCTGGACTATTACACACAACAGAAACATGTTTGAATATGATAATTAAGGCATTTTCCTGATGATTTCCTCAGAGCTGACAAGACAACTGACTAGATTATTTATCTTGATTTTACCTAAGGCCTAGCAAATTGTCCTTCAGACTGTGGTGAGCACATCACTGCTGGTTTTAAAAAAGTGCTCTGAATAAAGAATTGGATTTACATCCAGGTCTTTAACGTAGAAATATTCCAGCTGTGTACTTCTGGTACAGATATGAACTGTCAAAGTGTATCTTCACTCCCAGACGCGATTTATTTTTGACAAGATTTGGACAGATACAATTTCCTCCCCCTACTCCCCCACCCACCCCATTTTCTTTCAAAGTCTTGGTAAAATGATGAAAAGTAAGAGCCAGGGGTCTTCCAAAAAGATGTGATAGCAATCAGCAGCTTGCAGCACAGGGCACAGTCAAGGGTCTGAGCCACCATCACAGGCTTTCTAGGGTCCCTTCACAGTCCAGTAAAGTGAAAGTTAAGTCCCTGAAGGATTACAGCCTAATTCACACTTTCTGGGCAATTAGGAACAGGCAATTTTGTAGTTTTTGTATTCATTTTTATTAGGTGCCAACTGTTTTTTTACAGCTATTTCAGAATGATAGCCTACTTCCACAGGCCATCTGAAAAATTAAAATCTTAAGAATGTGAAAAGGCAGATGGAAGGCTGAAAACCATTCATGCCTTCATGAAATATATGCCTAGATAAATTCTGCTGATAAATCTTACAACAGTGAGATAAATGCCTGGCTTAACACCTTTATAACATAACACTGTGAATATGCTTTCTATAAACTACCTTTAGAAATGTTTTGCTGCTAATCTTACTGAACCTGCAGGAACATCATTTGTAAATAGACACAAAGGGAAAGTCCTTAGGTTTATTTGGCTTACTAACTAAAATTATGTTAAAATTATGTATGGTTCCTTAAAACTGATTAAAGGACAGATACCTGACAAGATAAAAGTAAAGCTAAAGATTGGGAACTATTAACAGAAGGAGAATGTAAGGCAGTTTTACTCCTCTCTACTAACTGAGAGTCATAAAATACAACTAGTACTATGAAAGTTATTCAGCAGAATAATTAACTTTCTCCATAGAATCATAGAATGTGTTAGGTTGAAAGGGACCTTTAAAGGTCATCTAGTCCAACCCACATTGGATGAGAGAGTATAAATATAACTGCAATCAGAAAATTGTACAAGAAAGAAACCTGAATTTAAATATAAGCCAGAAGTATGGAGTTGTTCCATTGTCCTCTTTTCCAATGAGGAGTCGTTTTGCATATGCAGATATCAGCAGGGGACCTTGGCCACTCCATGGGTGTAGGGGTCTGCTATGTTTTTTCATTTTTAGGCCTGGTGCCATAGGAAGTGAGCTATTTCATCATTTGTGCCAAATGCTTTTGATACTGATTAGTGATTCAGAGTTCCCTGTCACTATACATAAAATTTTGTCATTCCACCTTTTCAGTGTATGCACAGAGGGCTTTCCTTTGTTTTGTGTTGCTATGGGAAATGGAGTGATTTCATTTTTCAACTATAGGAAAAGAGAAACAAGATATTAAAAACTGCAAAGCTAACAAAAATGGAAGAGGACTGAAACTTCACTTGACTTCTTGGAGTCCACTTCAAATTAATATTGACCTTGTAAAACAAATCTTTTTCCTTATGTCAGGTAAGGAAGAGCACTAATAATTAATGCAGTGAAACTGTTCCTAGGTTTGTGCTATGTTCCAAGTAAGTATCATGATGAGAAAGGCCGAATTTAACCCTTATCAAGACAGGAGTTAAGGTAACGACACTACTACCTAAACCTGAGAGACTGAGTTTGCTGCTCAAAAGGAGACTGGAGTTGCATTCCTGTGGAAAAAAATTAAGTTATTAAAAAAAACCCAACTTTAGTCACATCAAAACTGCTTCTTTCAGAGTAAGGCAAAGGATGTTTTTCAGTCTGCAGTAGGAGGGGAATGCCAGCAGCAGCGACAACCACTATATAAACCCTCTACCCACTGTTCCAAAAGACTCAATTTTGGTTTCCTTTGCAGCTATCTCAGGCTTCCCATCTAATTGCATAACATTTTCTTTTTCTTTTGAAAAAAACATAGTATTTTGTTTAAAAAATATGTGAACTGAGGACAAATTGGCAGAAATTAATGTTCTGCCTGTCTGTTTATTGGTTTAAAATATTTCCTGATGAAGTATAAAGACATTTTGTGCCTCAATAGTATGAGTACAATATTCATTGTTTTGAATGACTTAGATGTCAGACGATTGTCTGAGCAGCTGTAATTTGAAGAGCATATGGGAAAGCACTCTCTAAGGAATAACATGATAACTTTAGACAAAAATTATGTTTAAAATTAAACTTTCAGCTGATTCCTGCATACTAGTAGTCAGATCTCAACCCAGTCAGTAGATGTGAAGGCAGAAAGTCCAATAAAGACAGCAGCATATGCACGAGTTCTTTTTAAATGCTGTATTGTCCAAAGCCAGATGGAAAAATGTACTGTTCTCACTGCTTATAGAGCATTTCAACTCTTAAAAAAAGCTAAATAGTACTGTGGTTCAGATGCTGCACTATCATCAGGCAGCTGGCTTTTCAGGGGCATTTATATTGAAGACTGAGGGAGGTGTTTGCTGCTGTTTTTAGGAACTCCCTCTCATCTGTTTGCTTACATGCAGTTGCTGAAGTGTATGTTCTCAAAAGAAAGGTTTTTTGGGGAAAACCACTGCAAAATAAAGGTACGGCTAGCATGTCAACAGAGAGTAAGAAAAAGAGCAACAAAAAAAAACCCCAAAAACTTAGTATAAAGACAGAAACTCATATCTGAGGAATTCCTATTTATTTGGTCTCAGACTAGCAAAATTCTTATCAGGACTGAATTTGGACTCACTATATTAAAGCCCTTGGTCTAAGTAAGAAGGGATATTGGCGGCAAATCATTGAGACAGAAACAGGTTGTTGATCTTGAGCCAATTCCGGTACCTGTTGGTGTGACATGAGGAGGCAGCAGAAGCAGAAGACAAAGCAGCTGTGGTGCAGGAGAATACCACTCTCCAATAGATGCGAAGAAATGTGGAGAATTTTTAATGAGGAAGCGTGTCCTCTAGAAGCACTCTGTTGCATTATGCTAAGCCTCACAGCCTCATACTCACAAGCTGTTAGATACTCAGACAAGAATTTCAAGGTGCTCTCATTGCTACCAGCTGACTTTTCATGATTTGTGGATGCTGCATGGTTAAGTGAGAATAAGTACCAGATTAAGCAAAAGCACCTCTAAATCATAAAACATAAATAATCCCCTTTGCAAAAGCAGCCTTTACTCTTTTGCCTCATATCTCCAGAAGCATAACAAGTATCATATCTATTGCCCTCTTTCACAGATATCAGTACAAAAACAATTACCCAAGATATATTGGAAAAACATCTCTCATGTAAAGAATGTTGCATTTCAGGGTCACAGATCCTTATTTGTCTTTAAAAGCACATTAAAATGTTTTCCAATGATACCAGGGAGTGCACAAGAATGGGGAAAACAGAGGCGTGAAAATGACAGAGATTTATAAACAGGCAGACAGTCACTCAATCATTATTACTTTTTTTTTTCTGTTTTTAATCCATTTACAACTTCTTATACCACCAAATGCTATTCCCTCTTCTGTCAGTTGGTTGGACTCGATGATCTTAAGGGTCTCTTCCAACCAAGGTGATTCTATGATTCAGCTAGAAGCGCCATTCTTGGTAAATGGATTGAACATTAGTTTCATCAACTGTATTCAGTCTTCTTGCATTTACTAACCTCTTTGATTACTTTCTGAACATATTCTACCAAAACCAGTTCTCTAAAACCACCAGCTTAGGCTTCAACTACTGCTTTAAAGTGCTAGTGTCTGAAAAAACATCAACTCTAGCTGTACCGCGTTCTGAAATTTATTCCCAAGTATCCAAAACTGAGCTTTTCTGTAAGGATTAAAGTAAACAAATATGAGGACAATATTCTTATTGTAATCAATAAAATACCATAATTTTTCTTTTTTTAGTGCCTCTTGTCAGAGTTTTACTGGTCATAACGATAGCAACCATACATACCTGCACAGATTTGAACAAAGCTGCCTGCTAGCAGATAGTGTGCTATCCTATGTATAAATTGCGCAAAACATTTAGTTTCTGCAATAGTCTTCCATCCTAAACTGATTATTCCAATCTGTGTTATTTATGAGTAACAATGTTACCATGGTTTCTCCCCACCCCACCCCCCGCATAGCTGTGTGACTACAGAGCCGCAGCTTATCTAGGTACACTGCTTACACTAATAAATGTCATTTAAATGCATTTAAAAATGTATTTCCAACTATCTTTGCAAGCAACAAGGTAGAAGAAAAAAATGCCAAGCCAAAAGCCTTCTCAGGTCTTTCAACACCTTTCAAAAGGTTTTCTGTAAAAAATAGCTGACATCGGAATTCCAAGAAATTTCCCAAAGAATCCCTTTTATATAAATAATTTATTTAAGCTGCTTAGTTCAGATAGAAGAAATTATTAGATGTATAGAATTCTAATTATTATATTACTGTTACTTATTATATGCACCTTAAATAATAGCAGATTTATATTTGACCCTGGGATGTTACCAGATTCACCAACTTAGCCTAGCATGACGATCTACAGAATTAGGGATGTGGCCCCTACCAGTTCTTTGGGGAAGGCAATGAGGACACTAACCTTTGTTTAGAGCAGATACC
>VZTU01008270.1:0-15671 GCA_013400835.1 Zapornia atra
AAAACTGGATGGATGGATGGGCCTGAAGGGTGGTGGTAAATCCAGCTGGAGGCCGGTCCAGACCAATGGGATGAAGTTCAACAAGGCCAAGTATAGAATGCTGCACACGGGGCATAACAACCCCATGCAGCGCTACAGGCTTGGGGGAGACTGGTTGAAGAGCTGTCAGGCAGAGAAGGACCTGNGGGAGACTGGTTGAAGAGCTGTCAGGCAGAGAAGGACCTGGGAGTGTTGGTTAACTGGAGGCTGAATATGAGTTAGCAGCGTGCCCAGGTGGCCAGGAAAGCCAATGGCATCCTGGCTTGTATCAAAAATAGTGTGGCCAGTAGGTCTAGGGTAGTGATTGTGCCCCTGTACTTGGCATTGGTGAGGCCACACCTTGAGTACTGTGTCCAGTTCTGGGCTCCTCACCATAAGAAGGACAATCAGATCCAGAGAAGGGCATCCAGGCTGGTGAAGGGGCTAGAGGGCAAATCCTATGAGGAACAGCTGAGGGAGCTGGGGCTGTTTAACTTGGAGAAGAGGAGGCTGAGGGAAGACCTTATCACCACCTACAACTACCTGAAGGGAGGTTGTGGAGAAGTGGGCGATGGTATCTTCAGCAGGTGACAGGAGATAGGACAAGGGCAAAGGGCAAGAAGCTGTGCCAGGGCAGGTATTGATTAGACATTAGAAAAAAATTTTTTACTGAAAGAATATTAGGGCCTGGAACAGGCTGCCCAGGGAGGTGGTTGAGTCACCTTCCCTGGATGTGTTTAAAAAAAGAGTAGGTTTATCTTTGGATGGGATTTGTTAGACTTGATGATCTCAAAGGTCTTTTCCAACCTTTCTATTCTGTGATTCTGTAAATAATGAGATATTCAAGATCCGTCTGGATGCCTACTGTGTGATCTGTCCTAAGGAACCAGCTCTGGCAGGGGGGTTGGACCCGATGATGTCTTGAAGTCCCTTCCAAACCCTACGATTCTGTGATTCTCTGATTCTGTGATTCTGTGATCCTGTTCTGGCAGGGAGGTTGGACTAAATGATCTTTCGTGGTCTCTTCCAACTCCTAATGTTCTGTGATTCTGTGAAGGAGGAATGATTCGATATCTTCAGGAAATGTTTTAAAGATTTACAGCATTTGTTAGTTAGCAGATAATACTTCCATGTCTTCTCAAGAAGTGTAGCAAAATTTTATCATGCTAGAGTAGCAAACCATACACTTTCTGAGAGTATAGTCTTTGCATGTATTTAGAGTTATCTCTGTGAATTACTCTTCTAAATAATGAAGTTACTGGTTTTGCCCTTCTTAGGGACTGGCACCAATTAATTTGACTAGTAACCTCATCCAAAAAAAGGAATTAAACTCATGTCAGTGTTTTCAAAAGTGTGATTATTAACCTCTGTACTAATTCAGCTGGCAAACCAATAGAGTATATGCTATACTTCAAATATTAATTTTCTTTGAACTTTTTTTAACCAAGTGCTGCCTTTGGGGCGGTGTTTAAAGTTTTAAGGGTTGGGTTCATCTGTCTTAATTAAAAGTATTCAATTAACCCAAACAAAGCTGACTCTGAAACCTAGTAACATTTCCAAAACTGGTAAATTATTATTAAGTAAATAACTATTGAATTAAGAATAAATTATTCTTAATAATTTAATAATTTATTATTTATTCAATAGTTATTTAGAAAAGCTTAAGTCAAATAGAATTTCTTTCTTTATTTTCTTATTAAATAAATAGGTAATTAAAGAACTATTTAACCACCGGAGTGACACCTGGTAATTGAACAGAATGAGACTGACATCATGGCTGTGGAAGGCATATGTGTCCTATGAAATCTGTCTCAAAATTCTATCATTTTAAGATGAGATATTATACCACAGTTTTGCTTGTGAAGTCTTAAATCTCTTAAAGCTTTTGTACTACAAGGTCAGGTAGTTTATTTATGACTTGATATTGCCTCACAAGACTACATTTCCTAGAACACTCAATGACGTGCCCTTCAGTGCAGCCAGAACAGCTCCATGCCCTTCACCATGCACAGCCTGTCCAGATCCTGGGATGCACTGAAATTCCCTTTTTCACCTTGGAGGCACAGTTGCAAGGGTCTCTGGCTTTCTTCTTCAACTTCTTGCACTCTTTTCCCCAGTTTCTCAATTTCATGTGTCTGTCAGGCATAAAATGCACGAGAAATTTGACCTGCTTCAGTAGGAAAGTTAGATGTGATGAGGAGCAACCTTATTGGGAATGGTTCATGTGAGGGAAGAACAGGATTAGTAGACCATAGGAATGGAATGAGACATGACAATAGGAGACGATGAATCTTCCTAAAATTCTTCCTCAACTCCTTGTTAGAGCTAGAAAGCTTGGTTTGGTAAATGCTTCCATGGAAAGATACTAATCTCCTCCGAAATGCAGAAACCCAGTAGACAGATGACAGGGAAGGGAGTAAAGAGCAGAAGCAGAATTTTTCTCCTTTCTAAAGTCATGTTTTCATGGTTATAATTTCACATGGTCCCATTTTTCTGATGTGAATTTTTACTATCCAACAGTCCACACAGAATTGAGCAGATGACACATGGCTGTACTGGAGTGAGAAATTAGCTGATTTGGGAAGCTGTTTTGTGCTAATCCTTGTGTGGAGAAAACCGACTAGTGAACTGATTAAGGGGATTAACTGTATGAGATTAATTATAACAAGAAGCCATGAATCTAAGGATACATTGGTTTGTGTATTTGTTGTTTGAAGCCTGGAGTATATGGAATGGTAGTTAACAAACAAAAGGAACTCTGAAAAATAGGAAGGAAAATAGTTGAAAAATCACTTTTAATTGTTCTCTCAGCAAAAGGATGGATTTCACATTGAAAATACATATTTAAAATTCCACTGATCCCAAGGGTCTTCTTGAGTTAAATTTGTACTAATTTTTCCCTCTTAATGGATTAGAGTGAGAGATTTAATCCCACTCAAGGTTCAGATCTCACTGCTGCATTAATATAAGTCCTCACTGCTACAGCTAAATCACTACTTAAAAAAATGAAGTATACATTTTATTTTGTCCAAGATCTTTCTTAGAAGAACTACTCTAGCTTTTCAGAAACAAGACAAACCCCCAAAGCTTAATTGGTGTCTATAGGGAAGCTGGCATTTAGGATGCAAAAAGACACCAGCTACAGAAATGAAAAAGAAAAAAACAAAAAAAAAAGGAAGTAGTGTATGACAGTAGGGGCTATTAGCTAACTAACTCATGCCAGTGTGAGCCAGTGAGGACCCTAATTGCCTTGATATAAATCCTTTCCCAGAGCAGTGAAAGTTGTAACGAGAATATACTGGGTTGAACTCAGATCTTTTTCTTTAATGTTTTTTAAATTTAATGTCCACTTGTATGGTTTTTTACAGACAGATGTCCGCAAAATAAATCCCATTTACTGGAACAGATTTTCTTCAAAGTACTTCTTTGCCTTCAAAGTACTAATTTATTGACTCTGTTTGGACTGATACACATTTTCTTGCACTCCACACAGTGCTTCAAAAATTATCATTTCCTATCTTTTCAATAGGCCCCATGCTCTGCAGGGGTTCAAAAGAAACCTTATTAGTTCTGCTGTTCTGAAAAGCCTTTAAGATTTCTCTAAAAACGTAGTCTATATCAAGCGAGTTTTGCCTTTAAAATAATGGTTTATTAAAAGTTCTACCTAATTTTGAGTAAGATCTTATAAAACTTAGTGCAACTGCAAAAAAATTGAGAGAAGAAAGTATTTAGTAATCCTGATTCTGTTCTGTGCTTTGAAAAATCATGCCCTTCCGTATACTGGGAATTCATCTTGCTGAAATCTGTATGCTGCTGAAAAGAACAGAATATATTTAGCTACCTTTTTTCTTGTAGAAAAAAAAAAGGTACATCTACAGTAAAAGCAGGTCAAAAAGAGGTTAGAAGTTAGAGCTTTGGGAGGTACTTTATGCTAATTCAGACATTAGCCTGGAATTTAGTTCTTTCATACCACATAAGTGCTCTTTAATTTCTCAGTAATATAGAAATATCCAGAGAGGGAACAATCTTCTGTTCTCTGTTAAAGCTCTTGTCTTACAGGAAACAGAAGGCTGGTGCTAGTCTTGGAATTCTTGCAAAAATGCACAGAATAAAGTACAGAGTAAACAGTCCACCGTGTACTATATGTACTTTTAACCCTTTCAGGAGAAATTGATGTACACTTTGAAATCTATGTCTTTTCACATTTCCAGCTATCTGCCAGGTGCTGATAGTGAGACTCAAAGATTTCTGGTAATGGAAATTGAACATGGCAGGCATCGTGCTGGAGTTTGAGATCTAGTTTAAAATAAAAATCAAGTAGCAGGTGTGGGTTTAAACAGATTTCATTATGCTTCATTAAGTTTTTCTCCTAATAATTTTTCATAGACCACTCCAGTAGATATAAGCCTTAAATCCATGAGGTATTGGGGTACAATTAGCAATTAGAACTCAAGAAGAGGGAACTAGAGCAGAGAAGATAATACTGTTGGGCCTAGAGGATTCTACTGATCCATCTAATGCCGTGCCTACTCCATCTTTCAGTGGTGTCATCGAGCTTGCAATTATAGAACACAATTACTTATGCCAAAGCTTCATTTCCTCTATTGCATTATAGACATGAGCAATCATGCTAGAAATCTGTGATATTGTGCAATGAATATTCCACTACCCTGAAGCCCATACAAATCTACTTTTTATTCTGTTTAGGTAGAAAGAGTGATATTAACCTATTAATTGTCTTCTGTGTTGAGTCTTTCTGCCATGTTACTTTAACATGGTAGAGCTTCATGAGTTGAGGCATTTCAGAAACGTAAAAAGTAACTATGCTTTTGAGCATATGTTAAAACTGTAAATAGAGAACATGGTCTTGTTCTTATAGATTCAAGTTTGATGAAAACATGTAATAAATTATAGGGCTTTATTGTTCATTATTATTAATGTACTAACATATTGACATGAAATGCCACCCATTCCTTTAGTATGTGCAATAAAAGCAGGGAGAAAAGTGCTAATGAATTTTACAACATATTAATATTGAATATCTTAAGCACATTGAGATGGAAGGTAGAACATGGGTCTAGGTACTGAAGCTTCAGTTTAAAAAAGCTGGGTGCATGCTGAAACATACATGCATGCTTCTCATTTCAGAGAAGCAAGTACTTTTTCAGAGACTTAAAACTAATTTACACAAAGATCATTGGATATATGAAATTAGACTGTAGTAATCTCAAGAAAGAGAGGTTCTTCCTCACATTTCCAGTCTTTGCTGTGCCATATTGAAGCTATAATATTTAGGTTCTCAGACCCAGATTTTCTGAGGAGAGTACATTACTAATATATCATCACTGCCATCCATTGAGGAAAATTTGGCAAAAACTAATGCTGTAGAATTCTCTTTTTAAAAATTATTATTAATTTCCCTCATATTAAAGTGTTACACTGCCCTGAAGCTGTAAAATAGACTAGATGACCATGTAACTTTCCAATCCTTTCTTTCTGTGTTTATTAGAGATATTTAGGTAAGCATGTTTAGGTTGTCCGTTGATCATTTTTTTTACAATAAACTAGTAAATAGTTTACCAAAAATGGAAATTCAATAATTATCAATTAGCTGTCCAATTGTCAGTCAATATCATGGATTGACATCTATCATGAGTGTTAATTTAGTTTTTAAACAAAAATTGTTCCTGCTTGTAACTGTAATGTAATAGTAAATAGTGCTCATTCAGCAAAAATAATTTGTTTCATCTCTCAAATAGTCATTGCTTTTCTCAATAGCTCTAAGTAACAATTAATAAAAAAAGTCTCATTAATTGCCATTAGCTAAGACAAGAACAGGAATGTCAGTACAAAGGTAGATGAAATATTCCTGGTTTTCTGTATCAAGCAATGGCAAGTGGTGGACATCTAAGAAGAGAAGAACAGGGTAACAGTGATACTCCCCACCATATCATCCCCATACTATCATTTAATGTTTGCCTTGCTGATACATTCTCACGTGTATAAGTCTATTCCTTTTATAAAAAGTATTCCCTCAAATCTTAAGAGGAGAAAACTTGTTCCTAAAGAACACATTAAGCCATGCAGTGTTTGCACACACAAGTTCTGCAGTCTTCAAATGTCTCTTTCTTATGTTAGTGACCTTTAGGAAGGAAAACAGGTTAGAACAGAAATCAGTAATATCCTGCACTCATCTCCTTAGTACAACTGTGCTTCTGATCTCCAGCTGAAACTCTGTATCTTTAGTTAGAAATAAGTAACATGTTCAAAAATCACGCATCCTTTATATCTAAGAGTAATACCTCATCATAAATGCTAGAGTGAACCACTCACCATCAATTTAATTTTACATCACTGGTGAAAATTGAAAGGACGAAAAGTCATAGGGTTATTAAGCCTTTTGCTGTAAACCAAGGAATTCAAAAGAAGCTCCTGGATTTAGTAGGTTTATCTAATGTATGATGCAATGTGTCACACAGTTGATATTGGACAAATATCTGCTCTAGTTTTTTCTATTGTGTTTACAAATATAGACATTTCTGGAATGAGAGGTATTATGTAGAACAGTCTTTATTACTTAATTGAACTATCTTCATACAGTCATTTAAAAAAGAAAAAATATTAGCTCTTGTTGAAGCACAAATACATTTAAATAGTATATTAAAAATTAAAACTCAATCAAGAATTAGTAAGAAAAATTTCAAAAAACCAAAATTAAGATCAGCTCTTTTCTACAGAGATAAATCTAGATGACTTATTACCTTAGATTTATATGCATGATTAAAGAAAGTATATAGCATACTTCCTTGATTTTCTTTAACTGCATTAATTGATCAAAAGCTGAGAAACAGCCTAGTGTTTAGAGCAATAATATGAATCACTGTGACTTTACTTCTTTCTCCTGTTCCCGCACATCAAGCATTAGGTGTATTTTCTAATCACCTCATACTTGCACTTGTGTAAAAGAATATGAGTCTGATGCATGTCTGAGGGGGGCCCCCCTGTTGAGTCATATGGTTCCGAAAGGACACCCTTGTTTTCTAAACTCCTTAGAGAGGAGTCTAGGTGCAGCTGCATCCAGTCTTAGTTCCAGACATGGCCCATGGTTTATGTCTGAAGGATTATGTGTGTAGCCACTTAACAGAGTCAATGTTGGCCTGTCAGAGCCTCCTAATAGACTTTCACTGAGACAGATATAAAAAGTTTTGGAATATCTGTTGATAAATAAACTTCCTGCAATAATGCTAACACATTAGGATAGTGTTAGCAAATTTCTATCCTGGGTATTCTTCCCCAAAAGGTGAAGACATAGTGTTTAGCAAGAAGGCAATCATTTCTTGGGTGGAGGAGGACCACAGCCAACCAACTGCCTCTTCTGGGTCTTCAATCTCTTCTCTCCCTCCATGGGGGTAACTTCCTTAATATCCTTTATACCTCAGCCTTAGCTGTTCCCTCCCAGAGGTGACAATTAACATGATTTGGGTGGAAGGTCAAGCACTATAGTCATATATGTTTAACATGTACTTCTTTAAGTTCATTACTGTGTTCAGGGTTGTCAACTTCAATATTTATTCCACGGTCAATGAAACAAAAGGTGTCACTCTGGGTACTTTAACCATCAAAATTCTGTGTTGAAACCATTTATCTGCTTCTTCTGCATTCTTTAGTCAAAACAGGACTGTCTTGCCATAGGACTCCCTCCTTTGGCTGATTCTCATTCTGAACTTGCAGATCTCCATCTACTGTGTTTGTACAAGAGATAAGTGGACCCCAGCATTTTCGACCTCTTATGTTCAATCTCATGCCAGTTATTGTCAAGCATTTGTTTTAATGGGGAAGTTCTTAAACTTTGGGACTGGGCTACTTTAGTACTCTACCAAACAGTTCTTAAGCATGGATCGTGGCTTCACATAAACCATCCAATGGGGAATCTGGAGGTGGCTGCCCTGGTTTTGCCTGTAAGAGAGTTTAATAGAAGAGACAAGTTTAATAGAAGAGGCAAGAAGAGTTTAATAGAAGAGACAAGATTAATTGTGTTTTCAAGTTTTTGTCAGAAAGTGATCGTGGGCACATTTGATTTGCCAATATAAGATAGTCTAGGGGTGAACAATTCCTCCCTTGAGATTTCCAGTACCTCGTCAACTAATTTTCTTAGAGTTTTTGACCTGATTGTGCAAAAATACCTTCATATGTAATATTTCTGACTGTAGTTCCTGTTACCATTCCAGGTAATGCCCAAATATAGGTAGCAATTTGAAATAAATCTAGGTAGCCTCTTTACAACTGCATATTTTTTTTTCTCCTGTTACTCTTATTTACTCACATACTTTTTAAGGAAGTGACGTTTCCCTGAGTTTTTTTCAAAACCATAATATGAACCATGTTTATCAAAGGTTTCTCATTTGCAGCTTAGGTCAGTGTAACAAAAACTTACCTGGACAGGAACACTCAATAAATTAAGTCAAATAACGATAGGTATGAAGTTATTGTGCATAAGTTAAAGCACATGAAACTGTATGAATGAACTGACAGTGTTAACTTCAGGCTGTTGTTTTGGCGACAGATTGGCTTTGGTGGCAAATCCAGTCTAGTTTGTCCTCCAAACCTCCTGCCTCTACACAATGCTTCCTTGCATGATTGTACCAAGGCTGGTTATTTTTTGGGTTCACTCTATAAGCTAGATTACCAAAGTCAACAGGTTGTTCTTTTTCTTATCAGAGAATTTTTTAATGTAGATTGTATTCATTACTTTGGGAAACTGGAATGACTGAGAAGCACCAAGACATGGAGTCACCAGCAGATACAATCTGATACAATGACACAACGCTTCACACACAATGTAATGTTATCTCACAGCACAGGTTACTACTGGAGTCCAAACTCCCTTGGCCTGCAGACTCAAGTGTCTGTCTCTGACTGTCATCTGAGTGCACAGAGGGGCTTTTTGGGAAGGGGCTTCTGGCTCTCAGACGTGAGCTCTGCCTCTCCAGATAGAGGCATCTGTTTTCTGATTGTGAAAATTGAATCTTGCATTCAAGTGTGCTCTCCCTTCCAGTACAGTCAAGGAAGAGAGGGACAGGAAAAGGTTGTCCTCCCAAAGAAACTTTTCCTGGGACAGGTGAGTGCTGATTGCTCCTGGAGAAGCATGATGCAAGTACATGGACCGTTCATTTGGTTTCTACTATATTCCAGGAAAACTGGTTTATACTTTCATAGGAAATAAGAACCAAGAAACTATGACCAGTTTCTCTTCCTCATGGGAAAAGCCTAAATGAAACCTGAATCTAGCTAACTTGCCAGATGCACAAAAGGGTAACTAATATTTTCCATAGGAAACCGCTGTGCTGTGCCTTACTTTTGTTGGCTAAAGTTAGCTAAGTTAGCTTTTTTGGTTTTTTTACATTAGACACTGTAGAGTGCATCTTCTGGTATAAAGACAAAAGCACAGCCAAGTTGCAGATGTTATTGTTAAATGCAGTACACATTACCGTGTTCCTGTTAGCTTAATGATAGCCTAAAAAGTTAATTTAACATTTAATTACTGGGAGGATAATAGAAAGAAAATTGTAATTCTTAAAAATATACAAAATGTTGTGTGCACATGTGTATTGAAAGGCTGAGAAAAGGTTAATGGTAAGAGAAAATGAACAGATACACTATAATATTAGTGTTAGGTTTTACAGAGCAGAAACATTGTCAGGCAGAGGAAACACTCAATGGAAAAAAACCCCGTTTTAATATGAGAACAAGAAACAGAGAGGACAAACTTAAAGGCAATTCAAGCTTGTAAGCTAACTGAATTTAGCAGGAAGTAAGGAAGAAATAATATCTGTTTCAGTTGCCTGCAACAGAAGCTGGTTATAAAATGGAAAATGACACTGTCAGAAGCTATCATTTCAAAAATCATATATGGCTGAAATAAATTGAAGTCCCAGATTATAGCTTGAGAGCTTCAGGTATTAACTTAAAAATTTCTGTCATATTCTCTTTCTTTGGTGTTTCAAACACCATATAGAAAACAGTTACAGGAGCTAAGTGGATTAAAGTATGTGTGTGGAAGATCTAGAGGTCATTAAAACAAAATTTCTACACTGCTTGCATAATAATTCTGGAAAAGAACTTCATATCTTGGTATACCTGTTCAATAGTTTACTCATCTTGATATGAATACTAAGGAAAATAACTTAAAATTATTTTATTATTATAAATAGTCTCTCTCAAACCACTAGCCAACTGTCTATTACAATGAAAAATCAAAAAAACTTTGCTTCACAAAAAATACCATCATTATTTTAATCTAAGTTTGTTTATATACATACATATATATATGTTCCACTTTGTTTTTTAAATCCTGAAAAATTCGAAGTTTACCTAACATTTATTGTTGCTGAAGAAATACCCCTGTAATTTGATGTGTCATTTCTATTTCCGCATAGAGGCTCTAATATACATTTATACAGTTGTTAATATAAAACCATATAGCAAGCCTTAAAAATGTTTTGGATAGAAGACTCTTTTTACTCTACCAGTGGATGGCTTGCTTTCTTTTATAACCCTTAAAACTCTGATGACACTGTTGTTATTTTAGAAACTATCCAGTGCTTTGCTCGAATATTGACCCATTTGTAAACTTCTTGACAAGGACTTGGGAGACAAGCTCTGAATGTTGCAGGTCTGTAAATGGGACTAGTTGTATTAAATTTCTTATGTTGAATGGATTGTTTCCACTTGATACAATATTTTCTTCTCAAATATCAGCTCATAATTGATGTCTCAGATGGCTTAGATATCTACTCTCTTGCCCTTTATTCAACCTGTAAGCAGATGATTCAAACAGCTAAGAAAATGCTGGGTCATTGAAAAAAACGGCCAGGCTGATGAGTTCCATGGCACAGTGCTGTGTGGCATCAATGACTGCTTAGAAAGGGAGTTGGTTTGGTGGTTTTTCATAGCTTTCAAAGATTAATATGCAACCTGGCTTGCTCTATCCATTATTTTGGCAGAATTACATGCACTTTGAGATCAGTCTCTTCACTGAGTATGTGTATCACTTTCCTTCTTCCAGCAGGGTTGAACAGAAGACACATCTTGACAGAGCAGGTCAGGACAGATCTTGAACAGCCAGATCTGGTCTGGACAACTTTTATTTTTCCAGGCTTAACACCCCTATTTAGAAGAGTGCAAGCCTGCTAAGAACCAGGCATGGAATAGCTTGCATTGACAAACAGGAAGGGTGGTGTCCATAGTCAGGTCACTACCACAGGCCTCAGTGTGATGACTCTTGGCTCTGAACTTTTCTGTGATCTCAGGTTAAGTTCTTTCATTTTTGCAGTTTCTCTACCTGTAATAATAACGGATGTTCGGGATTGTAGAGCTTCATGCTTCATTGACTTAGAGCTCTGGTGCAATGAGCTACACAAAAGCACAGATCCTGCTGCTGGATTCTGGCACCCTCAATATCTTGTCTTGGATCCAAGCATGCGTCCCTGCTCTGCCAGGTGAAACTTGACACTGCAGTGCCCTGGCACAAGAAGTCTGAGCCAGCCCTCCCTTACTGGGAGTAGTTCACAGGGGAACTGGTGCAGAGCTGTGGGCACACAGCAGCCAGAAATCACCGATTAAGTCAAGCAATCACCTCACTCAGAAGATTACTGCTGTGATTTAAGGAAGATACATGTTTGAGCTTATAGTTGAAAATGTACAAGGTCTTATTTAAATTGAGAAGTATTCTATTTCAGTGTTACCAAACATGGGATGTGGGTTTTAAATGTCCATCTTGGAATAAGCTTGGAAAACACTGATTTCAATCCATTTTTGAAAGAAACCAAATTGAAAAATTAACAAAACAGTTTCATATTTGGCCACTCCAATCTAACTGGTTGCTTATGATGGTTAAAAACATCTACATAAATTCAACATTTACCCTTCCTAAACTAATCTTATATGTGCTGCAAGGAGGTTGAGTTTTTTTAAGTAGAATTAGACAGACACGTATAGAAATTGCTCTCTAAAGCAAATTTGCAGACTATCCACTTCCTCAATCTTTATAAGAGCTCTTGATCTTTAATGGCTTATTTTTTTTTTTAGTAATGATGGAAGAGGAGAAAGAAGAACGAGCTTTGGTGTTATTTAGTACGATAACTGTTTTCTGTACTTGGCAGTCAGCAAATGACACTCGTGCTATTTAAAAGAAATGCTCTGTTGATAAATGGCACCAATGTAACATCGGAAAGAGCTCTAGTTGCTGAAGTGATAGTAGACACTTCTACTTCAGATTAGGTTGATGAACATAATCCGTAAAGCTTGTACTTTTGTAATTGTAAGTGCTAGCTGTGTCCAGCTTTTCCTTTTGCTGAAACTGTCCTCCAGCATACGGCTGTGGGTCAGGTAGATGAGTCTTCAGAAACACCAAGAAAGTCACAACTCAATACAAAACTGAAATGGTTGGTTTGGGAAGGTGATTCCTTTTCAGTTAATTTTAATAGTTATTCCTGCAGGATTGTCAATGTTCTTAGCACAAATAATCACAAAACCATTAACAGCAATTTCTTTCTCCTCATTTATCCTTAAAGATAAATGATAGGTGTATTCAGTGCAGTGTATTTTAAAAGTAGAATCCCCAAATATTTATTCTCCTAAATAATATGCTTATCCAGACAATCTAACTTCTAGAAATGTAATCCTGAGGTTTTTAATAGCAAAATAATAGATAGATCCCCATCTCAAATATTTAGACTTTATTAGTATTACCAAGTCTGCAGCCATGAATTTATGTTAATATTGCTCAAATAACTGGATTTTCTACTGATCTGCACCACCACTAAATAATTTGGTGGTGAAAACCCTTAAAATATATCAACCTTTACATTAAACTGTCACTTTCAGCCTAGAACTCTCTCCGTGAAAATTTCTTGTTCTGTTTTATATACATCAATCTTTGGCACAAGTGAGGAAAAACAAAATGCATAAAGAGGGTCCCATCAGTACATGTCACGTTTCTATACAAATTTCTGTAAAGTCTAAACTAGCCAACCTAAAAGTAGATAGGCCATCTGAGCACTCCAGATTGTCCCTACAATAAATTTTAATATATTCTACAGAAAATGAAGCTTTTTCAAAAGAATAGGAATCATCACAAGTTGATTACATGAACCTGTAAGCTGATCTTTTGAGTTGTTTTTGTTGTATTAATGATAAATATATATCATAAAACAAGAAATTACTAGTGATACTTTATTTCATGGTCCCTTTGCTTCTGGCTGATCACTGCAAGTCAGATTTCATGCTAACCTATGCAAGAGGTTAGTTCACTGTTAGGATCTTGGTGACAAGCAGAGATTATGGACTATGTGAGGTATCATTTTTTTGTTATTTTTATCAGTTTTAAAGTACTCATTTTTCTTAGTCTTAAATATAGCATGATTTTTCAAAGAACTGTAGAGCTTTTGATATAACAAAATTGAATCCATGTCTGTGTGTGGCAGCAGATGGAAGAACTTTTGTTAAACAACAAAAAAAGCAATTCTTCTGTTCTTATTAACTTTTCATTCTGTAGATACCATGGATTTATCTGGACAGGTTGTGATGCTCTAGTGTAGTGATCAGGAAATGCGTGGCAAAATGTCTTATATTTTGTGAAGGAAGAATGTGGGGTGATTTGGATTTTTCTGGGTTTTTTTTAAATCTTCACGTTAAAGATATGAAATTATATCTACAAAATAAGAAAAAGAAAGATAAATCTTAGCCAGAAAATTTCTATTAGCCTATTTCTTCTATGTACAACGAATTTGTAGTCTACCTACTTGCTAAAAGGCCTTTCTAGTGTCTTCCAGAAAAAGAAATAGCGAAAAATATGGTAATGTAGTTATCTACATTAGCAGTATCTTAAAATGCAGGATAATAAAATAAATGTGATGCTACAGAAAAACACTTGAGTCAATGTTTAAAATAAAATGTACTTCCAGTAATTTTTTTCATGCCAAAGGTAATCTCTTCCATAGGGTTTACTGGTACTTGGCTTTTTAGTGCCTCATTTTTCAATAAAGAATACCAGAAAGCTGTAGAAACATTATCTAAATTCTCATACAGAATAATCCTGTGAAGAATGTTATGTTACAAATAGGAAAATAGTACCATTTAAGGTGAATGACTTGCTTGAGTTCATAATGTCTTTCAGACAGAACATTTCCCGGGAACTGTTACTCCTATTCAACGTTTGATACATAATAACTGAATGCATGTCAAAATGTGATATGGTACCTATTTTTAAGCTTTATACATATATGGATGATCTCCTGTATAAGTTAGCATACACTTTGAAGATTTAATGATTCCAAGACAAAGTCTTAGGCATAAATAGATGATTCATTCTAACCTGTTTTCTTGATACAAATCTCTTTAAGTTTGTCTTAATTCTCCTTTGAAGTGAGACATTTTCTGGTGTCCTATTTCCTAATGAATCCTGTTTCTGCAAGTCTTTTCGGTGCCTCTGTGTGTGTGTGTTTTGTTTGTTTGTTTTAATTCTGCTTTTTTGTATTAGTTACTTAATGATGAATTAAGGCATTTTAAAAGGCACTGTTAAGAATTCTCATAATTTTTGCTGTGTGCATTAGCACCACAGATTGATGGAACAGTAGATCAACTCCCTTCTCAGTGAATCTGTGTCAAAGGTATTATTGCAAAACTAACTGAAGTGTGTGAAGCATGTCCTTAAACCCAGTGGATTCAGCAACTGACAGGAATAAAATATTTAAAATGTGAAGAACGTTGTAAAACTTTGCTTTTGATTATTACTTTACCAATTACTTATTGATTCTGTCCTCTCTTGAATTTGTTGTTTACTAATTGCTGACGACAAAGAGGAAATATTAGCTTGATTGAGATTCAGATTTACTGAAAGAGCTCTGAAGGTTTTAGATTCTTCTCTTTTTCTTTATCCCGTTAATTCCTTGCAGTTTGGTGTGGTATTAGAAAATATATAAAGCTGTTACACTTGTGTGCTCAGCCCCTCATCTCTCTTGGAATTAGTCCAGATGGGCATTTGTCACCAAGTTAATCAAATAGTAAAATCTGTGAGTTAAGATTTCATGCAAATATGATCATATCTCTAATCTAGCTCAATAACAGAACTATTTCTCCAGCTATGATATTAATTAATTCAACTGATAATGTAAGAAGATGCTAGTGTCTCATCATTTTTATTTCCTTGGATTTCTACCATGTTTAGCACAAAGGCAAGCTGGTTCACTTTTGGTGGTTTTAAACTGGGGGAAAAAAAAAAAGCTTTTGTAATGTTACCATGGTCTTGAGGATAGAAACCTAATGTTGTTGTGTAGGTTCTTATTTAATGGCCAGCTTTCTGCAATCCAAGCACTGGGGGCTGGCTTGACAAAACAAAAATCCATTTATATTCTTTGTTCTATAGCAATACTGTGTGGTTTAAAGTTAGAATGCTCAGCACAGCAGGAATTATCTCATACTCTGGTATTCAACGATAAAAATGTGAAAAGGTAGTAGAGTACAACTCAGACATGCATGACTAAAGTTGATTCTACAGTGCTCTGTTACCCACTTACAGTGCCTATGACTACAGTGAAGAGAACGGGATTCACAGCCCATTCCCTCTGTATAGAAAGTGTGGTGGTTTAGCCCTG
>VZTU01008281.1:0-13541 GCA_013400835.1 Zapornia atra
CTCCAGAGCAAGAGTGCCTCTTATTTGTCTCTCAGCGAAACTGCGAGTAATAAATTTCTGACTGATGCTGTATCAGCAAGTAATTGCTTTTACTATATCTTAAAAGCTTTCCATACCTTAAGTTCTTCAGTGCTCTTTAAATTTTATGTATTGCTTTGAGTAACTTTCCTTCACACTTAAACCCCCTCCTGCTTCCAGCCTTACTTTAAGTTGACCCTGCATAAGAAAATTACTGCTGTGCTTAGAAGAGGCTTGCCAGCTAAACACTTCATTCCCAGATATATAGCTCAATAACTGCATCCTTATACTTCTAAACCAGATCATGAGTCATGTACAAGTGTAGCATTTTCAGATGAAAGTCTCTCGCTCCCTTTCCTCTTCATGTTGCTTCCCTCCACCTTCCTCAAAAGGAAAGAGAAAATGGGATGTAGGGAGGTGTGTGGATTTATTGAAAACTGTAGAAAACGTAATATTCAGCTGTTGTGTGGGGAAACATATCCAGCTTTATCATTCATAGATCAATTCTGGCAGGGATTTTCTCAACCATGTACTCTAGATCAAGTCATTCCATTGGTTACAGTTGTGTTTTATATCAGCGTTACATTCTTACACAGTCTGCAGTGTTAAACCCAAGTGATGGTATTTCTGTATGCTTTTTTAGAAAACATATTTTGAGCTTAATCTATTTCCTTGCTACGTTGTGATTTAAGAGGTATTCGATCCATTTCTCTAATTTTTGGCTGGGAAAAGGCTTTTGGGATTGTTCAGGGAAAGGTCATACAGTTAAAAGGAACAATAAGTCTCAAAGATAGAGAAAGAGGATCACTCCTTAAGGGAAGCAATTCAATGTGAATACTTCCTTGTATTAGTTTAAAAAAGAAGCAAAAAACAAAACCCCAAAACAACCTAACACAGCTACATTTTTTAGGCACAGTGTCCAGCTGTTTTGAATGAACTTCCTGGGTTATGTTGGTTTTCAGTTTTCCTTTTCTTCAAGCTGCCTTAGTGGAAAAAGATTTTCCATTTGGTAAAAAGGAACACGCAAGAAGAGAGCTTTAAAAGCACACGTGAGACTCATTGGAAAATCACAAGTAAAATTCTAACCACCCAGGTGCTGATTTTCTTTTATGTGTGTGTGTGTGTGTGTGTATGTTTTTCTTGTTTAATCTGCAGCCAAAAAGCAGATGTTTTGTGGAATCTTGTTTAAGATAGTGGTAGAATTCCCAGTGACATTAATGGAAACAGGTTCAAACTTTCTTTATTCAATTGTTGCCTCTTATGCAGCATTGTGGGTGGCTTGCTTGGAACAAAGTTTGCAATTGAATTTACAGTACTAACACCAACTCAGCAGTAGAGCAGATGTTTTATTTTCTGTTTATTTGCTACATTCTTCACTGGTGTGTCCTCCAAAAGCTTATTACATTGCATCTAAAATGCTTGTGTCTTTGTCAAATAACTGCACGCAGTTAAGATTCTTCAGCATGAAGTACAATAACAGTAGTTTCATTGATCACCTGCTATACCTAAGGCATATCAAGGCAAACCTAAAAAAATAACATTTTGGAAAGTCACAGGAAATAATTCATCAAGAGTTTACAGTATGTAGGACACGCTGGAATTTGGGTAGCCCGAAGCAGAAAGTTCCTTCCTCCTTTCAAGCCTTCTTGCAGACTCTAAACGTATTTGGTGAGGAATTCAGTCTCAGTTTACCACTCTTTGAACCACTGCCTAAATTACAGGTGGTTAAAGGTATTGCCTGTTTTAGAGAATTGACTTTTTTATGAAAAAATCAGTTAATCAGCTTGTTGATCTATTTGTTTAATGTCTATTGTGCTCTATAAGGTGGTAGCCTCGATTCTAGTGAGGGGTCAGTGTCGTTTCCTGGAATGCAGGCGTTGCCACCTAAGCTGAGCAGTAAGACCTGGAATGTCCTCTCCTTTCTGTGAGGCTCTGGCTGATGCAGAGGGTGAAAGAGGGAAGGTGTTGAAGCTGTGTAGGTCATAGTCCGGCCAGCTACCTGGTGCAGTACTGTGAGCTGCACTGGGTTACAGGATAGGGAGGCTGGTTGGGACCTGTGCTACCCTGGGACATTGTCAAACCATTGAGTTGGGGGTTGCCTTCTGGAATGGAGAGGGAGAGAGGCTAGGCAGTACTTGCAAGCATGAGCTACCAAGGGGACAGTATTTCTGGGGCAGAAAGCTGACATAAAGACACTTGTCCTGCATTTGAGTCTATGTAATGTGTCTAAGACATAAGAGACTGAAGTCTGCTGAGTGCCTCTGGAGCCAGCATAGGGCTGACAAAGCTGTGCTAATACGTAGCTAGTCGGACTTTACGAACCCAAGCAAATATATTGAGGTAAAATATCCTGTGGTACGTTGTCCAGGCTGTTCTGTTGCCCATAGTACTTGAGGTAATTCAAAGATGACAGTAGTTGTCCAAATATACTGAACAGCTTGAATGTTTAGTCAGGGGAAAATACCACATGGAATATGTAAAAGGAATACATCCTTGGCTGTGAATAAATTGCTGTCCAGCGTGCATAGCCTGTGAATTGGTCAGAATGAAATAATGTTGCTTACCATTCTCAGAATTTCCAGTAATGACCTTGTCTGAGTTTGGAAATAGCTGTGAAGGATCTAGATAACTGGAAATTAAAGACTGAAGATACTCAGAGGGAGCTGCTGCCTTTTCTGGAGTGTTTCACACCAGTGAACAAACTGTCTCAGAAGAACTTGAATTTCACTGATGATAAAGATTACCTGGGCAAGATGGTCTCAGTTTTTCACTTGAAGTTAATTTTAGTTAAAGTTAACTTCAAATACTGTCTTTTTCCAGCACCCAATTGCTTAAAAAATGCAGAGGAAAGTTGTATCAATAGTAGATGTTACTATTTATATTTTCCTTTGGTGAATTATATGTTCCTCAGGCAACTTTTCTAAAAATCAGTTATGCTGATACGCTTTCTGTGTGACAGGCTGCAACTGAACCTCATTATTCATACAACATGTCTGTGTGATGTTACCAAATCAATTTGTGCTGTATCCATTTTGCTCTTACGAGTAGTTCGTGCTCTCCTCTGAGCAGAAATAGTCAGCTGGCACTAGTAGAAGACAGAGCAAAAAACCATGGATGGAGTCCACAACCTCATTCTTTGTGGCAGTAGGGCCTCCTTTCATCCACTTTAGGTTTTTTCCTTGTCTCATCAATATGTACAAAGCAGATGCTAAGTCAAAAAGCAGATACACTCTTAGTTCTTTATAAATCAATCCTTTTACATTGTAACAAGCAGAAAGTTAAGTGAGGGTAAGGAAAGGTCTCTATCTTGTCTGATTGGCAGAAAAGGGCCATGCCTAGCTGTAATAGCTTATTGGATGTAGTTCTGTTCAAAGGCATTGACTTGGCAAGCTAGACTTGCCAGAACCCAGGCTAGTGTGAAGCGAAACACAGGGTATTTCTTGTGTTGCTGGCACAGTTCATAGCATAAATGAAGGAGTAACTTGTTACAAGTTTAGTAAATAAGGAGAAAAAGAAAACTAGAAGGTGTCACTTGCTGATGTACCAAACGTATTAAGGAATAGGGGAATGCCTACTTAGTGATAATTTCATACTCTTACTGTCCAGCTCTGTTCCCTGATTCATCTCAGAAACATTTTTTCACAAGTTGGGAGTAAGATGGTGACCTGGAAAGAATTTCTGATTCTGAAAGTCAGTCAGAAGGACTTTGCAGTTGTAAGTGCAGTTGGATGAAGTGCAGGTACTGTTCCTCTCAGGTTGTCCCTTGTTTGCTTTCCATGTAAAGTACACAGGCACACTCATCAACCTGTGGTAGCTGATGCTTATTAATGTAACCACTGAGCACACATTCCAGTGTAGTCCTTCGCTGCCAGTTGTCAGCCACCTCTGATGCTTGGAGCTCGTGCATTTCTCCTCCGGATTGGGCTTCACTGTCTCTCCTTAAAAAGGCGAGAAGTTTTTTTTCTTGTTTGCTTCCCTCGCTGCCTGATGAAACTTGCTCCCTGAAACTTTGTTTGATTTTATTTCTAATTCTCAGCTGTGCTAAATGCACTGGGAATTAAATTACAAATCTGATGTTACCTCATGTTCTGCAAACTAGATCCCTGCGGCGTTTCATCACTGTGCACGCTTGGGACTTTACACAGTTGCAGCATGGCTGTAAAGTGCCTCAACAAAACATTATGCACTTATTAAAAACAAAATAAAATAATAGTTTAACAAAAAAGAACGAGGTTAAAAGGGAGAGAAGCTTCCTCCAGCCAGGTTTCCAGGCAGAGCTGCCAAGTGCCGCTCGTCCCCGGTGACGTGCGTTTGGCAAGCGCATCCGCGAGCCGTGGTGCAGTTGGTCTGCGGTGAGGCAGCGAGGATTCTCGGCGAGTCGTGCAGCCCACCGAGCTGCGCCCGCGGGCTCCCGGCCCGGGGCGTGGGGCCGGAGGGAGCAGGAGAGGGACAGTCGCTGCTGCCCTCTGGAGGGGGCTGTGTCTGTGAAGCAGGAAGGCAGCTGGAGCGGGCGTTAGCCCGAGGCATCGCTTTTGGGCGGGAGGGGGGTGCGTCGGGGGACACACGACCACAGCGTAGAGGAAGAGGAGCAGGAGGAGGTTGTTTTGGACTCCCTTTTGACCCTAGAGCCCTTGCCCATCTGAAACTGTTCTCTGTCACAGCAGGTTTAAGTCACCTGTTAAGATAATTTTATGCTCCAGCTTCACACAGCTCTTTTTGTGTGTGATCACCTCCTAAGATGGACCCTGAACATTTTTGTTACTGCTTATGTTAAATTCTCACCCACTTTCTCCACTTGTACAAGGGCAGTTTTGGCTGTTTTGAAAGGAGCTGACCTGCGTTACGTTTGGTTATTGATGCATCTGTTTAGAATTTATTGAGAGAGGAAGGAAATAAAATTTTGTGTTTCACTGAGTTCTGTTTTTCAGCTGGTTTTCTTTGCATGAAAATAATGATTTAAAAAAACCAAATTCTGGTTGACTAAAGCTATTTGTAAATCCCTGTTCAATTCATTTTTTGGGAGGAAAACAGTTGCAAAAGAAGAAACAGTCATTTAAGTATTAAAAAACCCCCAACCCTTTAATTTTTAAAAATTGTGAATTAAATTGTAAGAGTTAAGCTTTTCATCTGTCCCCAAACAAAAAAATAGTTAAACAGCAGAAACACGTTCATTTGTCCTACATGTTCACATGCTCGTTTGTCCTACACACTACACCTAGCTCCCTCCAGCCAGTTCCTGTGGTGACTGCTTCACTGAGGAAATTGCTTTGTGTAAATCCCTATATCTTACGACTATATGAAGAGATTTGGGTGAAGTTCAGGTGGCAGAAGCTACTCCTAGTTTTGGCAGGTCTCCTGCCTGTGCAGCTGCTCAAAATTCACTGCGGAAAACAAAGCTGGATGTTGAAACGGCAGGAATAGCAGTTAAATCTGCAAGTTGGATGTACTGCTCATCTCATCTTTCTAATGAGATATTTATGTGGCCTCATAGTATCCAAATGACTCTGTCACCAGTGGTTATTTTCCCACAGCAGTGAAATATTGCTGGTTTTACCAAGGAAAACCTAAGGTAGGACAGCATACAGGAAATCTGTTTCTAGGCCAGTGCTGGACCACATTGTTGGGTCCCTCATGTACAGCTCTGTGCCTTTTTTTCTCTTATGGAGGCTACCCGCCTTTTTGTCACTTGCCATAGTGCAAAAGAATGAGTAATATTAGGGAAATAATGTGAATAGTCAATAGTAGTGTCTTAACTTTATGTATTAATGCATCCTGCTCCTCCTAGTGTCTAAAATGCCTTGATGAGCTCCTCCCTCTTCATGTTAAAATTGTGCAGAAATTCGCTTCTTTGTGTAACAAGGAGCCCCTGCGCTACCAGTTTTATCACTGTCCCGCTGTGATGTTCTGTGCTCATCTGCTGAAGGGTCTCAGAGTATGTAGTCAGTGGTAAGTGGCTGGGAGGGCAGTCCTCAGGGCGTTCTAGTTCCTGATAAAGAAATCTGTAGGTGTGGAGAAAGGCTTCTTTGCACTCCCACAGGTTTCTAAGTTTGAAGGGGCTAAACCTTAAAAGCTGTCTTGTGTCACTTACCTTTCCTGATGTGGGAGGTCTGAGTCATATGAAGTTCGCTCTGGAGAGTGCCACCTGGGTAGAATATAACATACACTTGGGTTGTCAAAGACTTGGACCAAAACAGAGAAGCATGTGGAACTATTGCCTCTGTTTTGATATCAAGACACAGTATCTTTCAGCCCATAGCGTCAGATGCTGAAATGGTAGGACTCTACACAAGTATTCTGCTGATGGAGTGCTAATGCTGCTGGACTGCAAAATCCTTCAGCATAGGCTGGAAACAAAAATAAGACCAGTTTTGTAGATGCTGGATGTAACCCCTGCTGACCCAATCAACCCCATCTTTCCAAAATGTTTATCATTGCTGTAAATCTAAGGCCTGCTGACAGGTGGGATATAGAGTGTAAAAACTTTCGTTGTTTCCTGAAGTTGTAGTAAGTCAGCTACAAAGGCAGCTCTTCCGCACTGACCCTCATGCGAGGCTGCTTTTGGGTCATCAGTGTTTTGGTTAAGGTCACAAGAACATTTGCTTACACTAGGATTTTTACTATTTGTTTTAAGACAATGTTTAAGTTTTCTGCAGTCGTAATGGGTACTGAAAGGTCTGGGAGGTGTCTTTTAGCTGAAGTATGGTGTTACTGTACAAACTTTGCTAGCGGTGCAACTTTGTGCTCTACTCGTTGAGACAAACAAACCCCTTCCTTGCTACATGGCAGTCCTGAGAGCAGTTGGCCTGTCTGCTGTCCGTGGCGTGGCTATCTACTCCTACTACTGTCCGCTGCTTTGGAGGGAGGGGTGGGGGAAGCCTTTAGCCCAGAGACCAGTTTTTGGAGTTGAGGGCTACAGATGCTTTGGTGGAAGAGGTCCACCAGCATCTCTGTGGAGGCTAGGAACCAGGTGATAGGCAGAGGAGCAGGATCCTGAGCTGGCTCCGATTCTGCCAGTGGGCAGGCTTTGTGGGAGCATAGGCAGTGCCCTTGACTGCTGCTGTCAGCCACATCAGTGTAAACCAGCAGGCATCAACAAAGGTAATAAATGAAAAAAGCAGCCTACTCAACAGTTGTTTTAATTAGCTATTGGATCTAATTACAGTGTTGTTGAGTGCCTTACTGGGTTTCATATCAGAAGAGTAGTTGGAATAATACAATGTTTACCAAGGCAAGATGTAGGAGGTGCATGTGTATATATGCATTAAAAATGGACTGAAAACCCTGCTAGCACAACAAAATGATGCAGGTGAAATCTAGTGCTCTAAGACTCAAAACCGGAGGTTCTGCTTCAGTAAGTCAGTGTGGCCATCTATTATGGAAGCCGGGATGCCAATGTTAAGTGAACCAAAATGTTGGTTTTACAGTTCATTACCAGTCTTGGTGAAACGAGCAGCTCACACTGAGCTATCTGAAAAAGTTTCTGTTTCTAGAATACTCTGAGCTCCAGCTACAATACTGAGGAGACACAGCTGATCTTTCGTCAGTTGACATTTTCTTGAATGGAGAGATTTGGGGAAAAAAGTATTTTCTCTTTCAGTACTTGCACAGCATTCTGAGAGCAGGGAATAGTTACTGTTTCAAGAAAATTTCTATTTGGAAAAGACGTACGGTCTCCTGACACGTAGAGAATCCATAAACTAGGTCTGCAGTAAGCTCTTTCACACATTTACTCGTTCCTTCTTTGGTTTAAATGATTTCCGGCAACACACTTGACAGCTGTAAATGTGAGGGGTCCTGCTCATCTCTCCCCAGACAAGACCTGTGAGCAACATGAGCGGGTCTGGGCGCAGTTACGCACAGCTAGCTGATTCTTGCTTATCCTGACAACAGGAATGTAAAAAATGTGCCAGCTTTCAAGGGTCAGAGGCTAAAATATGGATGTGTTTATTGCATATTTTGGTTGTCCCTTTAATAGACAGTTTGACACATTCTTTCGGTGAACTTTCTGGAAGACAAATAGCTCGAAATGGACACAGGAGAAATCGCTCCTGTCAGGATTCCCATACATGTAATTACCTTCAGGTGTCAAGTGCACTTAGAGATTGTTGATTTTAATTTTTTTTGCTGTACGGACATTTATACCTTTTTGTCGGTGAGGTATTTAATTTTATTAATGTGGACATACTTAAAAGGGAGGATGTGAAAGACTGGTTGTTTCAAACTTCACTTTCCCTTATGAAATGGCTGGAATCGCACTGTAGATAATTCTTTTGAAGACACACTTTTGGTCTGCTTTTTAAGTCAGCTGAGTGGAAGGATGCCTTGCATAATTTAAGGACTGAAAGCTGCTCTTAAGCCTTTCCTTCTATGTGTACAATAGCCAGATAGTTATGAAAAACTGTTTTGAGCTCCTTTGTTCCTTTGCTGTTAAGTGTTTCGTGTGTGTTATACTTAACAGTTTTGGAAGTTACTGAATCGGCTGGTCTGCCATGGTGCAAAAATGGTGTCAAGATGGACTTCTTAAAATCACTAGCATGGGAACATAACTGTCAATACATATTACTCTCCTTTCAAATAAATATTCACATTTTTTACAGCAGCAAGCAGCTAATGGAAGGATGCAATTATTTAGTCCAAAACCAAAAATCTCAGAATACAGAAGAGAGCAGTACTGAGAAAATGTAGTATGAAACCGGTTTTGTATATGTCTGGCTTGAAGTTTTCCGGATGTCTGGGAATGTAAATCATGTACTGTAAAAACCGGGAGAGATTATATAGTCAATTACAGAAAGGAAAATGGAAGTTTTACTGTGGATGGACATATTTAGATAAAATCAGTCAAAGCTATTAATTCACATGAATTTGTGTTATATACAGTCTGCTCTTAATAATTTAATTTAACATTAGATAACCTTTTGTTGATCCAGGGACTGCTGGAATTTCACAGCTCTTGTTTTTCCGTCAGTGTAACCTGTTCTTCATCTCCAAGACAAACTGGAGATCAGCAATTTTTTTAGTCTATATGACTGCAGTCTAAGAACGGCAGAGGGAGAATGTTGAGGCTAATTAGGAAGGGAATTATTTGCTTTATTCATATAGGAACTCCTTTAATATTTGTTTTAATGACAGGGTCTGGCATTCATTCTGCAGTACACCATCTTCAAACAAACAACAACAACAACAAAAAAACCCTCAGTTGGCATTTTTTTGCCTAAGGGCTGCTGAGAGCTGATTATTCTTCTAATCAGAACCATCACAATCAAGGGAGGCAATTAGCTAGGTTAGGTCTCTGCTGATTTCTCCTGTGGCCTCAAGCATCAGATGGCCTTGAGCACTCTTGACTCCTATCAACAAGTATTTGAGTAATACCTGTTTTGCTCCACCTGTCGTCATTAAGACCCTCTTTTCTCCTGTTGAAGTGCTGGGTTGTGTGTGCGCTTATTTGTGTTAGACTGATACCAGAAGGCAGGAGCTAGCCTCCAAAAGGGAAAATTTACCAGCCTAGACGATAAATGGAGTAGTACAAAATTGTAGCATTACTTTGGTACACCATGCGTGTGCTTGTGAGTGTGTACCTAATTCTGCGTGTTTGTCAGTAATGTTTATTTTCATACAGAGAAAACACATATATTTAAACGGTCAGCTGTGTAATCGAATATACAGCTTGGGTGTGTCATGTGGTGAACCTTTGTTCAACGGCAGCGTGCTCCTTCTGCCAGCAGCCCCCTTCAGTCGCTAATTCTGGTTTTCCCCTATTATTTTGGCACAGAGCCGATGCTGTTCTTAGCTGGAATTTACCTACCCAAGTGGTCTGCTTGATACCCAAATTAACTAAATATTACAGTTACAAGGCCTGGTTGTGTCCTATTCATCCTACGTAGGATGCATGCTGAAAACTGGGAGTTGATCTCTGTTCTGCCCTACTGCAACAGGAAGTGAAACTTCATCCAGTAGCTCTTGTGGAGTGGACATTTTTGTCTACAGATTGCGTGTAACTGAGGTAAATTTCAAGCTGTCACATTAACTTAGTCCTCCACTTTTTCTGCTGTATTCTTAAAACCCCTTAATGACTCAATAATGCTTTTCTTCCTTCAGCTCTCCCCTCCTGTATGGTGTGAGGTCCGCTATTGTTTAAAAAAAATGAAACAAGCCCAATGTATTTAAAGTATGAAAGGCATGTTTACACCGAACTAACATAGGCAAAAGAAAAAGTAGAGCACAGAATGCGACTGAGCTGGTAATTTCCATAAACACTTGCTATGACTCTCAGAAGCTTGTTGGTGCTATTAACCAATTATAGTGGAATGACCAAAAAAAAAAAAAAAAAAAAACACGTTTTTTTTTTTNNNNAAAAAAGCAGCTTTTTTTTTTCATAATATGGTTTCCTTAAGTTGTTATTGAATGTAAGGATGGCTTCTTGGGACAGTCTGGGAGTTTTACACCAAATATAATCCATTCTTAGAAGTAATAATTCTTGTCAAGATGATTCTTTTTTCTGTATTTATAGATGGAAGAACTCAGCTTGCTAAAAGGCTGGGTTTTCAGCTATGCGATCTTGCTACCACTGCAACTGAACAAAATTCTGGCAACAGGAACGGGATTTTGTAGTGTTATATAGCAGTATGGAGATTCTTGAGTTTTATCTACTTTGAATTATTTAAATAACAATGTTCAGCAGACAAAAAATCTAATTTTAAGGATATAGAAATGAGTGAAACCATGTTTAGCCAATCAACCCCAACATATTAAGGAGTCATCTTCTCTATTGTGCTGCACTGGAAAACGATCTCTCTGTTTCAGGTTGAGAAGTTTAAAATAATTGATTTTGAAAGGAAGAACAGGTTTCAATTAGCCTTAATGCAAGTTTAGTCATTTGTAATGCATTAACAAGAGTAGATATTCCATACCCCATATGTTATGAGCACACACATTTGAACAGACTGTGTGTTTCTATGCAACACACACATCTATAACTTATCCTAACCAGTGGAGCCTGTTTAGTCTCTTGCACTCTGGGTATTTAATCAAGAGCATCATCTCAGCACATGAAAGTGAGAAAATTACACGGGTGAAGTGAATTCAGCTTTAATGTTTGAACACATAGGAATTACATGCTGCCACCTACATTCAGGTTGCTGGTAAGATCAATGGCTAGAGTATTGATAAAGTCTTAGGTCATTTTTTGTCTTGCTTAGCAAGGGGATAGTGGTGGTGATGTCATGACCTTCTAATGGACCAAAAAAGCCTATTTAAAATGTTAATCCTGGTTAGAATTTTTTCTTTTGTGCTATAAAAGGTGCCCACTCATTAAAGTAAAAGCTTTTTAACCCTTTCCCTCTCTGGATTAAGAGTCAAATATTGACCGCTAAGATATCTGTAGTTCAGTTTCCCGGAGATAGAATAATTAAATGGAAGTCATAAGAGGAATTACTGCAGTAATATTGGTAATGAATGATTCTCAGTATGAAGTTATTCGTTATCATGTTTCATATCATAAAATGCTTTGTTCACACATTCTTCTTTGGCTGAGGTAGTTTTCCTCTGACATCAGCGTAATAATAATTTTACACCACTCCGTAGTCCATGCAGATTCACTGCTTTGATGAATGCTTTCTGCACAGTTAGGCCTCAATTCAGGAAAGCATTTAACCATTTACCTAAATCCCTCACTCATTTTAGTATGTGCATCATTCTAAAGCATCAGCTTAATTGCTGTCATGAACAGAGCCGCTTACTAGAACAGAGGAACTGAACAGTCAGATATCTGTAACATTTTGGAAACTTCCGAGCTTCCAAGTCAGGATGTATTTTTTACATCAGTCATAGGTATGATTTAAATAGAGAATTAATATTCATGCGCTGTTACACAGACCATTCTATAATCTAACAAAAGATTTAAGATATAGTTAAGTGCATTTAAATGCCTCAGTTAAAACTTGCCAAGGTGTAAGGGCGAAAATGCACTAAAAGGCTGAAGATGCTTGATCACTAGCAGAACTAGTTCATAAACAAAGGCAAAATAACTGATGAAATGGAAAAAGCAGTTAAACAGCTTGATTCAGCAACTCAGCAAAAACAGTCTAATAGCTTAGCAAAAAGCAGTAGTGCTCTGTCGGTTTATTTCTTCCTGTAATCTGAAGAACTGTTAAACCTTTCTAAAAGGATTTGCAAGGTTCAGGCTGCTTTGTTTCTTTGATGTAAGAATTACAATAGATAGATTCTTCACTATGCTTATGTTAGCATTCTAACAAATCAAAACTTACTTGTAATATATTTAAAACTATGCTTTTTCTTTCATTTGACATATTTAATGTACGATATAATTTAAATTTCTTTTTCACTTCATTGATGAAGGGAAAAGTTAGGGAAACAAAGCAAATGACCTCCAGCTGTTCAGCACAGTTGCCTTCAAGTTTGGTGCACACCAAAACCCTAAATTGCCTTTTGCACCTGGGAGCTTGGAAGGTGTAATTTAAGGAAAGATTTTTCATATGAGGGAAAGAAGGTGGAGGTCTCTACAGATGTTTCTTTCCATGAGGTAGGAGAAAGCAGGTGTATAAAAAGAATGGTTATTTTTGCTTCATTCTAAAATTTCTTTGCAGTACATTTTTTGGGCATAGATAACATCTAAAGAAGCTTAGAGAGCAAGCAGTAGAAGAGTGTTCCTAAAGAAATTACCATCTGATTATGAAATGTGCATCCTTAAAAGCACAGGACAAGCTGAGCAGTAGAAGAGTCTCAGATATCTTTGAAGTGCAATACAAGACTTCTCAGTTGTAATGAGTCAGAACATACAGAAGGGAAGGACAAATGTTGAGGTCTGTATTCTGTTTCAGTCACTCTTTAGCTAAGCTTGAATTGCAGACAATAGAAAACTAGGAAGCCGTCATTTGCCTAGGCTTTTTTATGCAGCAGCCTCTTTGGAGAGATGCATTTTCACAGGAATTTTAATATCTTCTTTTATGTAAGTGTTTATTTTGATTAAAATGACAGACCAGGTTAACAGAAATCAAGATTTACTTTTCCTGCAATGCATAATTTTTTCTCCAAAAAGGAATCTTGCCACTGAGGGGTTGACGAGCTCTCTTGCCTCTGACTGTTACAGGTAGCAAAGGTGAAAATGCTCAAGTGATAAACATTTGAGGACTGCTGCATTTGGTTTGACACTTGCAATCAGCTGTACCATTTCACTCGGTGTTCTAAGCAATGCAGTGTCATAGACTATACATAACTTTCTGAGTTATGAAATTCATGGTACCAGTTCTACCTGTGGTAGAAGTTGTCAGGTGTCAGGCTCGGAAATGCAGAGGAGCAAGTACTTTTCTATTCAGCAACGAAGCTGTGCAACTCGGTGTCCACAGACTGTAGTCCACCAAATTCCAAAAGTTTCAAGAGGTTGAAAAAATGTTTCGATCACCCAGTGAAGTCCATCATTCCCAAACACAAAGAGCTCAATCCTATGCCTGTGCAAACGATCGGTGGCTGTTTTAAGAATATGCCGGGTTGCATGACTGTGTAGGTAT